>JAHWFP010243165.1:0-12069 GCA_023313725.1 Lithobius niger
TGTGTGACAAGATCAGTGCGTCCTGGCAAAGTAGAAAAAAACACCGTCTACTCTTTCGAATACCTCTAGGAGGTCATTCTTCTGCAACTCTGTTAAGTTGCCAGTCTTTTTGAAAAGACTCATGGCGGCCTTAGCAGTAAGATGGCCATCTCCAGGCTGACCTGTCCATACATGGTCGGTGTGAGGAAGTTCACGATCTTCACTGTAAGAATGATTACTAGACCCCTCCCTAGGCAGATAGGGCTTGAGAAGGTTTACATGATAAATGGTTTCTTTTTGTAAACCGAACGATTTTTTTACAAGATAATTAGTATCTGATAATCGTTTCAAAACTTCACAGGGTCCATTCCAATAAATGTCTAACTTATTGGTGGGAGCTGGTTTAAGGACTAGGACCTTATCACCAACTTTGAACTTACGTTCAACTGCCTTGATGTCATAGTATGATTTATTTTGTTGTTGACTGCGAGTGATGCTCTCCTGGGAGAGTTCACGAGAATACTGGAATCTCTGGAGCAAGTCCAAGATGTATTCTAACACTGAGGGGTGAACGTCTGGTTCAATCCAATGGCTTTTCACCAACTCCAGTGGGCCTTTGAGGTTGCGTCCGTAAACTAACTCGGCTGGAGTGAAGCCAGTGCTCTCTCATGTGGAGCAGTTCTCAGAGCAAACATTGCTCCTGGCAGGCACCTCTCCCAATCGTGGGGATGCTCATAACAGACAGCTCTCAGCACCGCTTTGAGTGTCCGGTGGAAACGTTCCACGCTGTTAGATTATTGCGGGTGGTTTACACTTGAGTTAACACACTTTATACCGCACTTTTCTAAGAAAAGAGTTGTAAGTTCCGATATGAAACAAGAGCCTAGATCGCTTTGGAGCTCGGCTGGAAAGCCTAACCTAGAAAACACAAGGAGGAGAGCATCTACAACGCTCTGGCTGTTGGCCTCTTTGAGGGGCACGGCCTCGGGAAACTTTGTTGCCGGGTCAAGTAAAGACAAGATATACTTATAACCAGCCTTACTAGCAGGCTTGATGGGGCCTACGATATCGATTACGTATCGATTGAACGGCTCGTCATCCATGGGCACTAGCACCATAGGGGCAACAAACTTCTGACCAGATTTACCATTTTTCTGGCAGGTTAAACAAGTGGATACAAAATTATCAATATCGGTAAAACAATGTGGCCAGTAAAAATTAGTCAACACTCTATCTTTCGTTTTGAATCGGCCTAGATGCCCAGCCCATGCATTTGCATGTACGGTGATTAGGACTAAATCTCTACATTCTTTAGGAAGCACTAGTTGTTTCTTGATTGACGGTCTTCCAGAAGGCCGAAAGGGCTTACGGAAAAGCAATCCTTTCTCGATGAAGAACTGTTTGTTCTCATCCTGCTGGTCCAGCGGGAGCTCAGTAGTTTGCCAACATGGTTTTAAAGTTGGGTAGTCTAACTGCAACTTGGCAAATTCGGGTTTGTCAACACTCAGTAATTTTGTAAACTGATCTGACTGTGGACCGAAAATAGCTGCATCTAAACTATATAACTTAGGTGAAACGAAACCTTCCGGTGAAGGGGAAACTACACTAGGATTTGTGTCACTGTCTGAGTCGTCTTCACTCTCAGATTCGATCTCCCGATATTTAGGTTTGGATATCGGGAGCTGCTGTTCCGCACGAGTTTGGGAACGAGTGATGGCGTTAGAGTAAGGGGGCAGGGCCTTTAAACCTTTTTCTTCTAACACGGTTTGAGAGGGCACACCCAAAAGCATTTGGAAATGTGGACCAACGTGATCCGAAACGAGGGCCTCGGATTGGATTTTACCGTAGGGCGTTTCAACTTCAATCACGGCAATTGCGTGAGCTGTCGTCTGCTCTGAGAGAGCGTTGTGACAATGGGTATATTCACCCGTGAACTATTCGCGCTTCACAAAATCCCTTGCAATGACATAATGTGTCGAGGCTGTGTCTCTTAAGACCAGACATTTTACTCCATTCACTGTCCATTCGTGAATGTGCTTAGAAAGAACCAATTCGGGAGGATTATTGCTACCAAAGTTACACTCTGCGTTAGAGGCTGGGTTTCCCCCTTGAGCAATACGAAAACGACATTCGGATTTCTTGTGTCCGGTTTTGTTACAAAAAAAATAAGTACCTTCAAACTTAGGCCTTCTAGGCCTGTCAAACTCACGGTTGGAGTAGTGATTGCTAGCCGAGTCTCCTTTACTCAGATCGGCAGAAGATGCTGCAGTACCGGCCGATTTTGGTTGCAGTGGAAGAGGCTCGGTGGCCACTTCGGAAATTGGAGGAAGCTTTTGAAGCTTGTTCAGACGACGACGCACTAGGTTGTGCCTTCCCTGTTTTAGAGGCCATGTCCGCAGAAATCTGTTTGTTTCTGGTGGTGAACTCATCACATAGTTTGGCTGCTTCGTGTAGAGTTCCAGTTTTTATCTGGTCCGACAACCACTTGTGTAAAGCAATGGGACATGATTTTGTAAATTGCTCAAGCATAACTAAATTAGCTAACTTGTCGTAGCTGCTATTCACTTCAGCTAGGGACACCCATCTTGAAAATAGGGTTTCGAGAACGAACGCATGTTCGTGGAACAATTGTTCGTGGCCACGTTCGAGTGAACGAAACTGGGCTTCTACGGCTTCCTTAGTCTGAACAAACCTTTCCAGTAACCTGATTTTGACTAACTCATAATCATGCATTTCTACGATCGACATTTGATCACATACGTTAATCAAAATTTCACCGAGAAGGGGCTGTAATCCGACAACCCATTCAGTTTTGTCTATTCTTTGTGTTTCCATAGTTTTCTCAAAATCTTAAAAAAAACTATTAACTTCCGATTCGGAAGTCCATCTATTTACAAGTCTGACAGCGTCAGCAATTTTATCCGGTTTATTTACGGGAACACTGGGATTTGGGGGTGTTACGGTACCACTACTTTGACTTGAATTACCACTAAGATTTGCAGCCGTTAGCCTTGCTAGATCGATCTGCTTATCTAGCTTTAATAATTCACGAGCACTAGCGCGTTAGCTAATTTGTGCTTCTTGCTCCTTTAATAGAGCGTCTCTATCCCTGATTTGGGCCTCTTGGTCCCGTAACGCTAGTTCGTGCGCCATACGTTTATCTACGGCAGCTAATTCTACTGCTTTCAACCTTAATTCTTCAGCTTTAAGCACGAGCTCTTGCTCTTTGGCTGCTAACTCTTTCTTTTACAAAATGATAGCTTCTCTTTTCTCTATAGCCGGGGCTAGTTCGTTAGAGAGATTGTCAACGGAAATTTTTTCTTCCTCGACGGCATTTTTCAAAATAGTCAGCGATTCGTGACGGGTTTCACCAACGGTTAGGCCTAATTTTAAACAGGCCTTTTTCAGGTATTTGTACTGAATGTCTTTAACGACGTCTTCAAAATCATCCATGTTGGACATTTTTAACTTTAAGCTTCAAAATAAAACTTATATAAATGAAACTTAATTAAAATGCAGCCGCAAATTAATTTTACTTTTAAGTTGAGCAGAGCGAGTTACTAAGAACACTTCTCTCCCAACTACGGTAAGTTTTAGCAAGAAATACGCTTATTTTAGACCCCTAGCACTCAGGTGTATAAACAATTAAAATACTTAAAAGGCTCTTAACTATAACACTCGGCTTGGCGGCCTTAAGCATATCTTATGCACACTTACCCCGTACACAATCACTGTGCGGTCAGTCTAGTCCAAATCCAAACTTCCCACCTGACGAATGAATCGGCTAGCACATTTCTACTGTAGTAGGACGTCTGGTTGAAGGCCTACTTCACTGGAACAGTGGTTGGCGTTGTCCAAGGTCCACTGAATACTGCTACGGAGCTTTGCGTCCTGGTGATGGCCAAATCCTCCGGGCAGCTGTCGATCCACGGCTTGTTGCTTTCCAAGACGGGGGGGGGGTTAGCGATCCTTGCTTCTCGGCTCGGAACGGCTTAGTTGCGGGCGCTGATGACGGGCACTGTTGTTGTCGGCAGTGCGGACATCGGGATTTACCTTGATAGTGACGGCAAGGCTAAAATCTTTTTCGGCATTGATTTTAGCTACAATGCGGGCATCTGCTTCTGTGACTATAGTGTCTGAGTCACGGACGTCTTTGTTGAAGGATTGTCCAACACAAATGGCATAGTAGCATGGCAGGGGGGAAACGCTTGAAGGAACAGCACCTGTTCATCCCACCGCTGCCACCATTTGTAACGGCGGATGCTACGACGGGGTAGGTGCTTGTAGCATCACCGGTCGCCTGGTGTAACTGGATCTTCCTTACTATTACTTTTGGTACTTTTTGGTTCAAAGAAACACAACTGCTACAGTCCCGGTGTAGGGAATGGAGCTACAATGTCCTAATCACGTAGGCCAACTAGAAATAATAAGTGGTAACGCTGCCACCAAGGTGGGAATTAGGCTAGCTAAGTTAAATTTGAAGAGAATTGTCTTAAATACTAACTTCTAGCGAACGACGGACAAATAAACCAACTGGGTTTAATTTTTAAACAAACATGTCAAAAAAATATATACCGCACTTTACATTTACATTTGGCAAATTTACAACTGAATTAGTTCATAAATAACAGGGGGAATTTACATTAAATTCGACACAAGAACTTGGCTTAGTTCAATTAAAACAATTTCAAATAGAAACAGTGATTTTCTTAGGCACAAGGGGATTTCGCACAAGAGCCCTCTAAATTACGAACAGACTCGCCTGTGTAGTAATAGTAGACCTGATTTACAGTTATTTTTCTAAGTGTATACGCTAAGCATTAAACCTCCTAGAGCTGCTGTTGATAAGTCAACTCCTTAAATTATAGAAGCCTCGGCTACATATAAAGTCGATCCGAGCGTTTAATCAAAGCAACCTTCCACGAAGATCAAACCGTCCTTGTTTACTTTAAACTGCGTTTAAAAAAACATTAAAAAAAAGCTGGTTTTTAGTAAGGGATCGTGAACCCTTAAATTACGGCCGCCAACGTCCGAAATGCCGTTTGGCTTGATGCACCATAAAATTAACTACTAAAGCTACGAGGTTAAGTTTAAAGTTAAACTATAAATTTTGAATAGAGTCCAAAAAATAAACTTTTAAAGTTAAACTAAGTAAAATACGTACCACTACTTTTGCCCGGCATGGCAACAATCGGACCGCGGAATCTCCACTCCCGACTGGCGTAGCGACCTCTAGCTTTGAGTATCCTGAGCTGTGCTAACGAGTGAGTCTGGGGCTGGGGTTATATACTCATTACCGGAAGTTGGCGCGGACGCCGAGGATAGCTGCGGAGGGGCGAGCGGGGAAGAGGAGGCGGACATTTTGGAGGAGGAGAGACTGACCTAGATCGGCCGAGCTGTCACCAGCGGAAGTCGGAATGGCAGCGCGGACGGCTAGGGTAGCTGAGCGCTCTGTTTGGATGGGAAATTGAAGGCAATGTTTTGGTTGGACGGGAATTGCGGAGACTGAATTGACAAAGAGAATTGCCAACTTGGAACCGTTAGAGGCCTGGTTTTTGAATGTGCAAGTGAGTTTTCAACTCATAACAACGTGATTTTTACGCCTATTAAATAAAGTACGATGTTAGGCATCGCAACTATTGAAGGAAGTGGGGGGGGGGAACGAACTGTAATGCACAAAATAATTATTTGACTTTGGGAATGAAACTGCTATTTACAATGCAGGTTTGTAACGAAGGAAAGCTAGTTTGTTTTCGTTTTAGAGATTTGCTACGGTCGGAGTTTGGACGGAGATGCTATAAAAAATAGAAATAAAAATATACACTGGGTCCGTAAAAATATACAAACATAAACATTGGAGCTCCGGTAGGGTTCATGGCAAGAAGTTAAATTTACCAAAATGCATTAAGTGCACAAATCAAAAGATTAAATGTTCCACTAGTTTTTAAAGGGCTATATCGCAGTTTAGGTTAGTTTTTAAACTGGTTTGAACATCGGACATTTTTCATAAATAATCAAAGTCGTCACCTGTTAGAAATAAAAAATATCGTGTGTTTTCAACATCTACAACATAACTAAGCTGGAAAAGTGTTTTGGCTTTATGCCTAAAGGAATAATGTACAATATTTACATTTTTAAAGGGGGATCGCCATATAGACGATCTTCTTCTGGTATGGAAGAATGCTGCCCTCAAGTTTTTTCTTCGGTGGTGTTGAGGTGTCCTCACCATGAGCGTCTGATACGAGACCGCGTTTACAGAACGCTGATTTTATTTGTTGTAAATAGTAAATTGTTGACTCGACCGTGACTACCATCAATCCGAAACCAAAACAAACGATCTGTTCCTACAATTAAAATTATCAAAGTCAAACTGGGCATTTCACTTCGTCCCCTCCCCCCCCCCTCCTTCAATAGTTGTGATAAGTAATATCGTAGTTTGGACTGTTGCGTTTCTATCAATTCACCAAACCCTTCCAGAACTCCTACGCTCCAGCCAATCAGCGAAAACTCCCCTGGTCTCTACCTTTCAAAGGCCCATTCAGATCGTTACACTTCCTTTTAAAGCCCTCACGTAGAACAGCTCGTTTTGGAACTAACACAAAATTCCCTCCTCCAAGCCTGCCTGCCTTTCTTGCCGCCAAAACGTGCAGTCATCGCAGACGTCCGCCCCCTCCCTCCCCCATATATACCACCAGCCCTGCCGTCCCATGGTTAGCACAGCTCACAGATCTAAGACAAGTGGTGGTCACGGCCGGTCAGGAGTGGAGATGCCGCGTTCTGAATGTTGTCATGCCGGGCAGAGGTAGTGGTCAGTATGTTACTAGTTAATTGAAAGTTTAATTTTAGGACCCCCATTCTAAATTTATTGTTCGATTTTTAACTTACCTCTTGTTTTAGAATTTTTACAGTGAAGTAAGCCAAACGGCATTTTCAGTCTTTACTTGCTGTAATGTCAGAGCGGTTCTCTTCCTAAAAACCAACGTTCCGTTGTTTATTTTAAACCACGTTTTAACTTAATTAAACGGTAGACAGTGGCTCTTGAGGATTCAGGCGCTCTTTTGCGAAAGAGATATATGTCTAAGACTAATTAAGACTTTAGCGGATGCGAGTTTAAATTAGAGGGTTTTCAGGATTGGACCCAAAAACTACTTTTTCTAGTTGAAATTGTGTATACTTGTAAAAGCCAGTTGTTGCTTTTTGTTCTTGAATTTTCTAAATGTAAATTCGTTTGCTTTCACGGAAAGCCTTTTTGCTTTAATTCAAAGCTTTCATTGTAACTAGTGAACCATAATGTAAAGTGTATTCATTTGTTTGTTTTATTAAAAACTAAGAGTTTTAAACTACAAACGTCAGTTTTCTAGTGCGGATTAATTGCTATCGTTTTAATATTATGTAGGCCCATTTTATTCAAAACCCCCTTAGCTTTTATACTTACCCACCGGTGGTGGCAGCTTTAAAGACTAGGTAGAAATACTGGATAGCCTAATTTAATTTAGTTAGGAAAGTTATCTTCACTCCCTCCCGGATTGAGGCCCTACAGAGCTGTTTTAAACCAAAATAGTCGACCAAGTCATTTCTACATGTAAGAAAGTCAACCATGAGTGCGGAGACGTTACAAGCACCTAGCCCGTCGTAGCGTCCGCCGCTACAAATGGTGGCAGTGGTGGGATGAACAGGTGCTGTTCCCGTCAAGCGTTTCCCCCCTGCCATACTACTGGACCCATTTGTGAAGAAGAAAACAACTGCAACCCAGATGTCAGAGATTAAGTTACCAAAATCACGAAGCAGATGCCCGTACCAAAGCTAAAAAAGGTACAGAAGTAGAAGTCCGCAACTCCGTAAAAATAGTTGCCGAAAAAGACGCCCGTACTGCAGTCACTATCGTTACGGCGGATGCTACGACGGAGTAGGTGCTTGTAACATCGCCGGTCGCATGGTGTAACTGGGTCTTACTATCTATCACTTTGCTTTGCTTTTATGTACTTTTTGGTTGAAAACAGCACAACTGCTACTGTCCCGGTGTAGGGAATGGATCATTGAAATCCTAATCTAAGACCTAACTAGTGATTAAATAGCGGGTAACGCTGCCACCAAGGTGGGAAAAGGCTAGCTAAGTTAAATTTGAAGAGAATTATCTTAAATACTAACTTCCAGCAATCAACGAACTGTAAAGGCATGAGGCCTAAATTTCCTGTCGATTGGTTAGGAGACCCGACACCAACCATCAACAACTCGGGGACACTTTTTTTTTCTTAGCGGCAAAAAGCGCTAGGCCTATTTTTCATCTCCAAGTTTAAAAATTCATATCTCCCTGGAAAATGGACTTCATCGACTCTAGTTGCAGCTCTTAATAAACCTGAACTTTATCTAACATCCTGTGAAAACAGAACTTGAAATTTCACCATACTTTGGTCTACAGCTTCATTTGAAAAAGTGCTCAAACTGAGCGCCGACGCACGCAATCTCCGTCGCCATTTTCTACAAACATGTAAATATTTATTTGTATTTCTCGAAATTATTTCTAGGCATAAAGCCGACTAGCTTAGTGCTGTGCTAGATTACATGTTTATTACGTCTTCAATGTTTTTATTTTACTAAGGTGACGATTTTAGCAACAATGAAAACTTTGACCACACTAGCGTTATTATCTGCGGCTGCAATAATACATTTAACTTTTATGCGTTATAGCATTTCAAAACACAAGCTGGTTTATTTAATCTTTTGCCTAGGCTTTTATAAAAGCATTATTTAACGTAATCTTTTCTCATGAACCCTACCTTGTTCATAATGGCAACACAACTACGATTATTTTACCGGACATTTTCAGTGTGTATCTTGTATTTTTATTTCAGGGCTCCGACCATAGTGATCTCAAATTCCGAATGCACAACTAAGCTTTGCCTTCAATTAATAATCATTTATTTTAACTTTGAGCATCAAACTTCGTTTCCCCCCATAGCTCAAGGACTCATAGGCTAGAGGTCACTACGGCGGTCGGAGCAGAGATGTCCAGTCCGAAGGTTGCCATGCCGGGCAAGGTAGTGGTTCAAGGGTAACTAGTTTAGTTTAATAGAATTTAATTTTTGGAACAGAATTTCTAAATTTGTAGTCTTAAATTTAAACTTAAACTTCTAGACTTTGAGGGAACTTATGGGTAGCCAAACGCAATCGGCATTTTGGTTTAGGGCACCCATAATTTAAGAGTTTAAGGTCCCTTTCCTAAAAACCGGCTTTTTTTTCTTTGTTTATGAACTCAATGTTCATTAAATAATCTAAGATCACCGAGATCTAGCATGTGTTATTGTTGAAGCAGGAGTTTTCAAAAAGATAGTTTTCCTTGTAACACTAATCTTGATTCAGTGTGATTGATTGATTGACTTTAGTGCAAGAGTTGCTAAAGCTTTCAACGACTATTTTACATTCTGCAAGGGTCATGTTTGTAACTTAGAGAGTTGCGATAACTCAAACCGACTTTTTCTAGTCCAAATTGTAATGTGAACTTTAACTTTAAGTTCAGTGTCGATTTAATTGTGAATCGTGTGCTTTTAATTGTAAAGCCCCAGTTTTATTTTTGTAACCAACTAGTTACTCCGTGTGTATAAATCTTGTCATGTTTTATTAAAACAGAAAAGAAAGTTGTTTTGAACAACAAATTTTGACTTCGAGTCCGATTTAATTTGCAAGGGTTATTTTAATTACAAAACCATTTTTATTCTAACTCCGAAGTAGGCAAATTAGATTAATTACCCATCGTGGTGGCAGTGAACCATGATTAGATAGATCTTCATAACTTAGGTAGGACGCTGACGCTCTTCTCCTAACCGTGCAGTAGACACGCTATGCTGTTTTTCCGCGAAAGTAAAAACCGCCACTTATGAACTTATCTAAAGTAACCACAAGTACGCCAGATTGTCGGCGCTAGAGACAGTAGGCACCTCAAGACCCTGTAAGCGCCGCTACAAAACTATTAACCCAACGGGCGTTTAAAACTCCTGGTTTTATTTTTAAACAAACACGTTGAAAAGATTGCACTTTACATTTGGTTTACCTATGAACAACTTAGTTTTAAGATTAAAAAGGTTACGGGAATTTACATTAAATTCGTACACGTGAACTTGGATAGTTCAATAAACAATTTCAAATAGAAACAGTGATTTTAGGAAACGGGGATTTCGCAAAAGAGCCCTCTAAATTAAAAACAGCCTCGGCTGATTTATAATAGTAGACCTGGTTTTACAGTTTTGTTTCAAAAGGGAACACCCAAAAGATTAAACCGTCCCCATCGGAATTCACATTAGAAAAGGGATGTACGCTCCATGAAGTACTATGCTTCTGCAAATCTAATTGACCCAACGGTCTTTGTTTACATTAAGTTACGTTAATGAAAACGGTGAAATGAAAGCTGGTTTTTAGGAAGGGACCGTGAACCCTTATGTGTATAAATCTGTATAAATATAAATCCGTGTGTATAAATCTTGTCATGTTTTATTAAAACAGAAAAGAAAGTTGTTTTGAACAACAAATTTTGACTTCGAGTCCGATTTAATTTGCAAGGGTTATTTTAATTACAAAACCATTTTTATTCTAACTCCGAAGTAGGCAAATTAGATTAATTACCCATCGTGGTGGCAGTGAACCATGATTAGACAGATCTTCATAACTTAGGTAGGACGCTGACGCTCTTCTCCTAACCGTGCAGTAGACACGCTATGCTGTTTTTCCGCGAAAGTAAAAACCGCCACTTATGAACTTATCTAAAGTAACCACAAGTACGCCAGATTGTCGGCGCTAGAGACAGTAGGCACCTCAAGACCCTGTAAGCGCCGCTACAAAACTGGTGGCAGTGGTGGGATTTAAAGGTGCTGTGCCACTACACTCCTTCCCCCCTGCCATACTACCATGCCAGTTCATCTTAAGAAGAAGATGTCGCAGTAAAATCACAACTGCAACCCCCAGAGACGTCCGTAGCTAAGTCAAAAACGCTACAGAAGCAGATGTCAGCCTTAAGACAACAAAAGGCAAAAACCACCCCGTATCCAGTTGGAGCCGGGAAGCAGCAACCCTCCCTTCACAAGCCGTGAAGCAGCAGGCACGCCTTCGGAAGGCAGATGTTCCTTCAACCCCTGGAGAAATCAGCCACTGAACAAGAGGATATGATGCTCCAAGAGTGAAAATCCACAGGACTTCACAAGTGACAGTGTTCAAACTTCAACCAGAAGGACGACCACAACAACATTTTGGATCCGATCTTCGATGGGTGATTGGATGACGGACCGCACAGCGATTGTGTATGAAAATTCAGGTTAGTGCACATTGGTATAGTCCGGTTGCCAGGCCGAGTGTTTATTTTATGTATCCACCTGAGTGCTTAGGTAATATAAGATTGTATTTTTGTGTCCCTGACTGGATTGAGTTATAAGAGAAGTGTTTAAATACTCGCTCTTTTTAACTTTTAAGAGAGTTATTTTGCGGCTGCAATTTTAACTGTAAAGATTTAAAACTAGAACGTTTTTTTTCTTTAAAATTTGAACTAACCTAACTTTCAACATGGAAGATTTAGAAGCGTTAATCGATCATATTCACTACAAAGACTTAAAGAAAGCTTGTTTGAATTTAGGTTTAACGGTGTGTGAAACCAGACACGAGTCCGTAGATGTTTTAAAAAGAGCATTTAACGATGATAAATTCACGTTGGATGAGCTGTCAAACGAACTACTCAGTGCCATAGATAAACGTGATTCTGCCATTTTGGCCAAAAAGGAGATTGCTCTCAAAGAGAACGAACTTTTCCTTAAAGCAGAACAGTTGAAACTTGAAGCTTTAAAACTAGCCGACGCCGATAAGGCACGGGCACACGAGTTAATGCTAAGAGACACCGCCGCCCAGACTAGCGATGCCGCTACGGCGCTGGCCATTAGGAAACTCGAGCACGAGTTGGAACTTGCTAATAGACAGATAGAATTAGCCCGATTACGAAACGCAGACAGTACCAATCAAGTACAGGTTATGCCAAATGTAAATTCAGGTCCACGGCCCGGAAAAATTTCCGATGCCGTTAGATTGTTAAATAATTGGGGTCCTAAATCGGAA
>JAHWFP010243167.1:0-11120 GCA_023313725.1 Lithobius niger
GGGGGGAAGAGTGTGGTCAGGGAGCGCTGAAGAACCTTTTAAGATATTAAACAGATAGAAACTTCGAATTTTGTACAGTTCACCGCAGTGTGATGTGAGGGCATTTAGGTGTGGTGTATTTTGTAATATACTTGTCATTTTTACTTTGATACATTTGGTTGTATTGAGCAACAAACCAGCTGCCCTCAGTGGTGACTGCTGCCTTGGCATGCGCGTGGAAACGTGTTGATCATGGTCGGATCCGAAGGAGGGACCGAGGGGTCTACGGCCCCTTCCAAGACAAATAAACACGGAAAAATTGTCGAAATTTTTTTTGCAAAACGCGGTTAAATTACGGAAAAAAATGCACGAAAACGAAAAAAAATCACCCTGCGGCCCTCTCCAAGACTTCGTTCTGGATCCGCCCTAGGCATTGATGCCATTGGGGCCAAAGGTTTGGGAACCATTTTTTTTTTAGGTTTCGTAACCAAACTCCAGGGTGCATTAACCATATTTTCCTGATAATTCTGAAAAAGTCAAGTTATTTTGAATTTTAGTTTTCGTGTACACCATGAAATGAAAACTTAAATTATCTCCGTCGCACGGCGCACTAAATAACAAAAACAAAAACAAAATATTTTTTTTTAGAAGGGGAAGGAACCCCTTGTCCTCACAAACGAGCAAAAAATAAAAATCTACGCCTAAACTATTTTTTTTTTGTGTATGTGTACCGAGGTCATTTTCAGCAGAAATAAAAACAAGCGGCTACAGAGACTGCCTAGTCGCACCGGTCTTCTGTACAGTTCCTCCACTTCCAATGTTAAGGCGCACACCTCTATCATGCACTACAACAGCTATCTATCTCTATTATACTAATCTCAAAGCAGTAGCCATCACAATTGACGGTTAAAAATGTGTTAGCTCTTAGGCCTATTTTACATTTTAGGCATAATTGTCAGCTTTTAACCAGCAGTTTTAATTTCGTAAGTAGCAGCTAACGGAGATATGGATTGTATAGTAAGCCTATTCATTTTTGCAACACGGTGCGCCTTCAGGCACACAGTTATAGCGTTATAGTGTCTGTTGTTGGTATGATGTTGTCCGTGCCGGCTCCCTGTGGTTACAACATAACGCGCAACGTAGCCAGTGGTAGTAGGGAAGTGACGAGAGAGACGCTGTTGATGAAGCCGAATCGTAGCAACTTGACGTTGCCATGGCAACATGATTTTAGGCCTAATTTTCATTTTTAGGCCTATAATTTTAAAAATGCAGTTTGAATTTCGTAAGTATAGCAGATGTAGGCGTAATGGAGAATTTGGTTCGACGGTAAGCATATACATTCATGCAACAGTGCGACGAGACTATTTTAAACGATGCTAAAATCTATTTGTTTTTATTGAGTGTTACCTTAGAGGATTTTAAATCGACGATCAAATGTTATTATTTAATTTAGTTACGTCGAAGAATTCTATTAGCTATAAGGAAATAATGATGTTTTAATTTGCCATGTTATTTAACTAACTTCTCACGCTAAATCTAACGTTGTAAACAGTGGTCGTCAATATCTGGTATACCGTTGCGAAGTTGAAAAAAAGCGACGGATGGACGGACAAAGTCGTTGCAATAGTCTTCTCAGCCGGTACAGATGTACAGAAGACTAAAAAGCTGTATCCTAAGATACAAGTTTGGTATGTTTAATATAAGTCCTACAATGTTTTTAAAAAATGACATAAATATATTGAGTTTCTTGCCGTTACTAATTTAAAAAAAAAATCTTTAGTTCCCCTGACACTAACCAGGGCTCCACCCCTACAGAGCTACCCTCGTCTCTTTTCCCCCTCTCCCTCACTCCCAGGTAGCCAAAAATTATAAATTATCACCGCTGGGAAACACAGTCCGCCCCTGCTAAATTCTGGTTTTCTCCAAGAGTCAAAATGCGCGTCTGTTAAACTTTTGCTAAAGAGCTTAAAATCACGTTTAGGCAACAAGTCATTCTCGCTCGCCGAAAGCTAGCTATTTGCTAGTCAACCGTTATTTATTTATGAATAGTTTCCCGTTGCTACTTAAATGAAAGCGGTAACAGACAACAAATTGTATGTATCATCAGGAGCCGATGAAGCGACATGTTCATTTTTTGCTGGTATTATAAATAACAACACGGATAAAGAACGAAGAGCTACAGTAATTTTAAACACTGCTGCAAGATTGTTGCCATTTCACGCTATTTCCAAAATTTGCTATTCTCCCTCAAGGTACAGCTTCTGGCAACGATCAAACGTCGGTAGAATAAATAGCTTCTCGTAGCGTGAATTCAAAATCCAACATGGCGTCCATTTCGTGGCTATCGAATTGACAACCCATCGAATGCCGGCATACAGAAGACAGTCCATCGTCTTGTACTGTAGTAAAAATTGTTTTCTTGTCATAAATCGACGCTCAAATGTTGCAAGCATCGTACCCGTGTCACGAGGCACGAGGAGAAGATTTGCGTCTGCGTCGTTGCCATGGTTACTACCGAAAGCCTATAAATTCTTGTTACTAGCTTTAGACAACTCGAAAGCCGCATACTCCGGTAAAGGCGAGAAGCGGCCATCAGATTTAGTATTGATCAAGTAAAAGATAGTGAGCGAGAAAACTGTCGTTGCGTAAACGAGCCCTTAGTCTGGATTTATGTACCGCATTTTTGACGCGTGTTCTACACAACGATCTACTGTTTGCTCGAGTTGTATTAAAATCACAGCAAAATCGACAAAACATCTCACGACAGGACATTTTGTCGAAACCTGTCTCAGCATGCTGCAAACGTCTCCAAAACCATAGGAATGAGCTGAGCGCCACACGCCGGATGTGACGTTGTCGCGCGACGTCTTTAGGCGTCTCACGACAACAAAGCGAAGCTCCTTCTAGTTTCGTCTGTTGGGGGGGGGGGTCTCTCCCCCAGAGCGACGTCTCGCGACGTTTCGTCTTGCAACGACGTTTTGTCGATTTTTTCACCCTAAGTGAAGCTAAAATAATATTCCGAGTTTGAAGGGCGTCACTGACTGGGCTTGTGAAATCCTCTCGGAGTAAAACAACGACAACAATTTTAAAGGGCAGATACATCCATTTTGACATGCATGCTTTAGAGCGCGTTTATGCAATGAAACGGTCATATGACATCTGCCGACAGTCATATGACCGTTTCGACAAATTTTAATCAGTGTCTTAATTTTCGGCGAATCTCGTATCGCCGAATAATTTTTTTTTCAAATTGTGTGCCTCGCTCGCGCTACCGTGATGTGCCTGCAATGTTTCGGCGAAATGGGAATTCCCCATAACTTCATGTAGCCAAATTAAGTAAGTAAAACACGCCTCGTTTTTAACGATAGGACAAGATTGTTTTGGTTTCGATGTTGTATAAAACGCCGATGTTCCTTACACTCATCTTGTGCCGAGTTTTATTCAGATATGAAATGATCAGGGAGGGATCATTTTTTTAAGATAATCAGGAAATTGCAACGAGAAAAAAAATTCATCTACACAAAATTTACTTGAAAAGGCCCCCTTACGAATCTATGGGAGGGCCCAAGTGCCATTGGTACCCTGGCACTATGGCCACTCCAGGCCTGAATCTCACTGAGTAATAGTTCGAAGGTTAAATGAAAGAGTCGTTGAGGTCCCTAGCGCCTGAACCACTTGACCAATTAGGACAGGTTCATGAAGAGGGCATATCTGTAGAGCAATACCTGTAAAGTGAGCTAGGAATCAGCTTTAATCTCCACATGGAAGACTTTATTTTCGTGATACAAAAAACGCGTTACCAGTAGCCAGTAGGCGTTAAGCAAATATCAACGTTATACACTTCTTTTTTTTTCAACAAGAAAACGGTAAGCTGTGTCATTAATAGTGACGCTTATGTTGTTATGTTGTCCAAAGTCTCCCAATCAAACAAGTTTCAGCCTTTTCTGTCGTATTATTATTTATCCTCAGATGGCTGAAAACACCCAAACTACCTTAGCTGTAAAGATACAACGTGTCTAGTGGTCGCCATGCTCAAATACATTTTATCGGGATAGGTGTTATCGTTTATCATCTTGGAGGGCGACACACTGTCGTGTCTTTCAATTTATATAAGTCATTTATCTAAAAGTTAGCTACCCTGCGAATTTATGCCCTAAATCAAGCGAGTTATCTTAGCAACTCCAGTACCACGAGTAAGGGGTGGTTGAGGTGGTCGAGATGTGTCAGAGGTCAGGCAAGCTGCCTTAGGTTGCTTCCCTAACCGGCAAGGCAAAGAGAACCCGTCAAAGTCTTTGGCACATTTGTCAGTCATAGTCGTCTGATAGACTACCACACTCCTTCAGCAGTTATGAGAATTATTCTGGACCGTTCAAGACACTTTCTGCGCCTTTACTATGCTAGGAGGTTTCCCTGTTCGAATCCCCGGGTTTGTCCCATCCCTTAGCATACTTTTCTGCATTTAATTAAACGTCTATTTGGGTTCAAAATTGATCCATTTATCTACATTATTAAAACTGTAAGCGAGCGAGGAATCTGTATCAATAGACAGCAATGCCTCATAAGAAACAGCTCTCGAGCAGCTCTTCCGCAATCAGAATAATGGAAGTTATAGACAGGTGTGCGTGGGTGCTGCCGTCTTTAGGCAGGTTAGCTTGACGGGTTAGATAGGTTGCCAGCTATGATTGAAGTCCTCTCTCCAGCAAAACTAAAACTATTAATTTCTCCGTTTCTTTTCAATATATTTCGACCAAACTTGGCCAGATAGTAGATAGCAACTTTTCCTAACTTTACACCAACTCTTATGCAATTCAGTGCAAGAGTAAAAGTAGAGAGCCACACGGAAATTTGAAAACTGTTCACTTGTTGTTGTTCTTCTTCTTCTTCTTGTGTAACACGGTTTCAGAAAAAAAAACTACTGCACCTACCTAAAATCTGAAACATGATCTTAGCCAGAAATTTCTCTGGGCTTCATCCTCGGAGAGACCACTTTTTCGATTGGTCCATCCATTCTGGAGTTACGGGTCCCTGAACGATCATCTGATTGTTTTACATTGTTTTAACCATTGTAATTTGGGAACAATGCCACTCAGCAAACTCCAGATCCATTCTTCGTGCACGTGTTATGTCTTTGCTAAAATGTTCATTGTTGAAAGGCAAAATGAAAGAATCTGGGCTCTGGGTGTTTCTGTGTGTTGCACTGTAGGTGGTTGCTCCGTCTAGGAGAAGGGGCTGATTGGTTTTGTTTGGTGTCGACATGTGCGGTACTGTGTTTTGTATAGTCTTTTTGTATAGGGGCGTACGGCGTTTTGCCAAGGCCTCGAATAAAACAAAGGGAAAGAATCTGCAGCCTTGCAGTGCTGGAAACACCAGTTCTCGTCAGATCACCGAAGTTAAGCAGCATTGGCCCCGATTGGTACTTAGGTGGGTGACCTCCTGAGAATCCATTCCGGGTGTTGCAGACATAGGGCCTTTGGGCTTCGTCGGGCAGATGACCGGGTGCGGTTAACGCTCGCTAAAACCCTTTGTGAGGAAAGAATCCCGATTGGTACTTGGGTGGGTGACCTCCTGAGAATCCATTCCGGGTGTTGCAGACATAGGGCCTTAGGGCTTCTTCGGGCAGATGACCGGGTGCGGTTAACGCTTGCTTAAAACCCTTTGAAAGAATCCGAAATGAAGAAATGAAGAATGAATGAATGAATGATAGGGCCTTAGGGCTTCGTCGGGCAGATGACCGGATGCGGTTAAAGCTCACTAAAACCCTTTGAAAGAATCCGTATTTCAGCTAAACGCGTATAGATTTAAGCCAAACTAAGCTACGTGGTTAATTTCGAGGCTTCCCGAAATTGGCAGCTAGAAACGATAGGATGGCGTAGTTATTTCGTAAATACAGGCTTTCAGAGCTGTGTTTAATTGTTTCAAAATGGCCAGCAACAATGCATATACATAAACCTTTGTAGCACGACGCCATAGCCGCACAAAAGGTACACGGATTACTAACAAAAACCTCAAGTGTGCCGTAAAAAAGGGGGTTATATGATTGAAGTTTCACTTTACTTGTTAAAATGTACACGGATAAAATTTGGATGATTTTTTAATTGACATAATCTAATGTACAATTGAGAAAATTACATCTGTTTAAGTGCTGTTGGGCTTTAGCTATCATATATTTCAACCGTAAAGCACAACAGCACTTAAACAGATGCAATTTTCTCAATTGTACATTTGATTATGTCAATTAAAAATCATCCAAATTTTATCCGTGCACATTTTAACAAGTAAAGTGAAACTTCAATCATATAACCCCCTTTTTTACGGCACACTTGACGTTTTTGTTAGTAATTAGTTTCTTTCAGTTGAAACGGGTCAAAGAAATTTTAACAAAAACAAGCAGCAAGCCTTTAGAGTAATAGTTCACTCTTATTATTGTTGCTGAAGTGAAGACTTCAAACATAAAACAAAAACAAATAATAAACAAAAAAACTTACTGCATAGTCCATTGACTCTGGAAGAGCATCCATTTGCACAGGCGCTGCATGCCGCCACTTGCTATCTTCTCGTCTACAAAGTTGCCACTGGAGAAGCGGTAAAAGATCTTTTTTAAATAGGTAATTTCTTAGTTCAGAACACATGCTTATTACGATCCTCAGTTCGTATTCGCAGGAAATTCCGGGAGATTAAGCATCACAGGGAAATGAACATCTCCGGTCAAATCAAAACAAAGCGAAAATTAGTGATACAAGAACAGAGTAAAAGCAGCTGCTCTCTTGAACCTATAGAGCAATGATATTTGCCGCCATATTGGCACCAGTATGGGTTTTGGAGGGCATAACTACAAGGTGCACTACATAAAAATGGAGGGAAAAACAACGGAAGAGCGGATTTCTTAGGCTTAAAATAACGTTGTTTTCTCCAACAACAAAAATCGCGCGTTTTAGGTCTAAGAAATCACTCTTCACAGCATCGGCTTCAGTATGACGCCCTTCTGTTTCTCTCTGCAGTGCCCCCTGCAGCTAACCCATTAAAGCTCCAGCATAGAGTTATATACAATAATACTACGTCGTGTCACTGCTCTATTGTGTTAAAAATTCTTCTGCAGTGAAACTATCGACACTGCATGTTGAATTCGGGCAAGGAAACTGATCTGACCTAACAAAACGGTTTTACTATACTTTTCTACGCTTTTCTTCAAACAACACTGGCTGCAAAAAACAGTCAAATTAAGGGAAAACGAGTTAATTCAGACAGTGGTGTCCCGAGATGCCCTGGGATACAAGGCCTGAGTAAAAGCGGCTGCTCTCTTGAACCTATTGCGTTAAAAATTCTTCCGCAGTGAAACTATCGACTCTGCCTGTTGAATTCGGGGGAAGGCAACCGATCTCACTTAACAAAATAGCTTTGCAATGATTTTCTACACTTTTCTGTACACAACATGGGCGGTACAAAAATAGTAAAATTAAGGGGAAATGAGGTAATTCATTCAGAGAGTGCTGCTCTGGTTGCCCTGGGATACAACGACTTTGTAAAAGCGGCTGCTCTCTTGCATCCTATTGCGTTAAAAATTGTTCCCTAATGAAACTATAGACCCTGCCTGGTGATATTCGGGCAAGGAAACTCGTCTCGCCTCACAAGACGGATTTTCTATCCTTTTCTGCAAAAAGCACTGGCAGTGCAAAAAGAGTCAAATTAAGTTTAAATTAAGTGTTAATGATGCATCATCTTCATGTTTAGTATAAAGTTACACAAGTATTGAATTTACACTTTCAATAAGTAAGTAATTTTTATAATGTGCTGTCCTGGAATTCCCTGCGGTACAAAAGGCACTGTGTAATTTCGTGGTAGCCAGCTAAGCCGGCATAAATTTGATCAAGCTATCTGTTGATTTAGACAGTACTGGCCTGGAATACAAAATGTTCTCTATATACGTAATGCTCTGGAATGCTCAATTTTGTGGCTACCAGCTAGACCGGCGCAATTTACGCCGGCTAACTCTAGTTACCTGTACCCACCCAAAACCAAAACAGGTATAAGAAGCCGCCAAGTTTCCAAAAAGGGTCGTCCTTCGAAAGTAGTGATATCATTGAACCATGGAAAGACCGCCAAGGTCAATCCTATTAGCCAAGTTAATCGCACCTACTAATAGTTCGAAAGTTTAATGCGAGTGACGACGAGCACCTTTGGTTGAAATATTCGTAAAGCAATTTTAACAGTCTTGGCACCGTGAGCTGCCCGTCCTTTATTCTTGAACGACGGCTATTCAGATGGTCAGCCATAATCCCAATGACAACACTACTGTACCATGCGCCGCCTACATAACGCAATAATTATCGACCATCCCTTCATTAGGGTTCCGATGATAACAATAAATTTCGAAAAATTCGTTTCAACAGTGGGCCAAAGATAGTTTTTCGCTTTTTTTTTGTGGGGGGGGGGGGTGACCTAGAACTATGAAAATACAGCTAAACAATATTCGGAATAATTTCCTGTCTTGACACCTTCCAAAAAATTCTAGCCTTCCTACTTTCAGTGGAAAAGAGGTACAGAATAAGCCTACAAGCCGACCGACCTTTAGCGTTTAACGATTTAGACCAACCGAGTCGGTCGCTGGCGCACGCTCATTCGGCGTCATAATGCTTTGAAAGGAAAACTCACTCGGCGTCGTCACACGTATGAAAGGAAAGGCCAAGTAGTTAGGCTGGGGCAGAGTTGAAAAAAAATTTCCAAGCTTTAACGAAGTAAACAGACAGCTGCAGGACCACACTGACAAGGTCATAGAGATCACATTCACATTTTTAAAGTTGATTCACAATTTTAAAGTCCATATTTGTACTGTTTCGACAAAAATATTGAAATCTTTAAACGAGGCAAACAGTCTTCAATAAAGACTGGCCTTGTGAGGACACAAGATACACTAATCTGAGAAAGAAAGAAAAGACAACTGCCCCGACTGGGACTCGAACCCAGGACTTCTTGCTAACTAGGCCGGGCGCTCAAACCACTGCGCTACCGGGGCGGGTACTGGCTCCAGGCTCCAGCCGAGCTTAGTAGCTGTTCAATCTTTCTCAGTGGTGACCTAAAGGTCAAAAACATACAAACAAGAAGGGAAAGCAACATTGCTTCTTGGCCTCCATACTAGAAATAATGCGAGTAATAAATAAAGAATAAATCGCTAGGTAAAGGGTAAACGAAGCATAGAGTCTGTATTAAACACTGGTCTTCGTGAGGACACACGATACACTAATCTGAGAAAGAAAGAAAAGACAACTGCTCTGACTTTAGCCAATATCCGCCCCGGTAGCGTAGTGGTCAGCGGGAAGTCCTGGGTTCGAGTCTCAGTCGGGGCAGTTGTCTTTTCTTTCTTTCTCAGATTAGCGCCGGTGCACACGTGCGGTCGCCGCTGCGGTACCGCATTTGCGGTTTGGTTTACGTGCCATCTGTTGGGTACTGCACACGTGCCTGCGTCGACGTTGCGTTACCGCTCGCCGCTCGTGCGGTCGTTTTGCACCGCAATTCCCCCCGTCAACGCAGCGGTACCGCAGCGTTAAAAAAACGCAATTGCGTCTCCGAGTACCTTGGGTGACTTGAGCGGTGCACACGTCCGCCATTTACCGCAAAAGCGTTACCGAAAATGGCGTCCAATTTCGAAGAAATAGACATGGAATTGTTTATTGGGGGAGTAAAGAACTATCCTGAAATATGAAATGTTGTTGCAGAAATGGTTGAAGACTCATTGGGAAGTAATTAAAGAACTTATCCGAATTTTTTAGTTAATCTGCAAAGAATGTATAATATTTTCCCCTGGTACGTCTTAAATCAGTAAATGAATGTACCAAATATCGTCGCATTGGTTTTAAAAAATACTTTTTGTTCACGAGGTAGGCGAAAAAAAGCAATAACGTCTCATTGTTTTCAAACTATAATTTTTTGTACACGAGGTTAGGGAACTGAACGCGCACATACGTCACCGAAGCGGCACCGCAGCGTCAACGCGCGTTAATACAACGCACGTGGGCATTGATTGGATGCGTCACTGCAGCGGCGCCGCAGCGTCGCCGTGCGTCCAGAAAACGCACGTGTGCACCGGCGGTTAGGAGTATCTTGTATCATCACAAGGCCAGTCTTTTATGCAGACAGTTTGCTTCGTTTACCTTTACCTATAGCGATTTATTCTTTGTTTGAAACCCTTTTAACTGAACTGGCTAGCTATTCCCGTGAGGTAGAACGCTTAGCTTAGCGACCGCCAAGTCGTGAGTGACGCAACGTGAGCAACTGAACACGCGTAGAACTTCTGCAACGAGATGCCACAGCAATTTCTTTTAGCGAAGTACCGTGTGATTAGCAGTTAAATTGTAAGGTTCACGACGTATATTTTGCAGTTTTAATTTGCATGATGATATCATTTCAGGCGGGGCGTTCCAATAAGACTGGAAACTTTCCAGAACCTCCATCCGTCTGGGAGGCTGATTAGCCTGAAAACAACTGGATGCCAGACTGAAAATTAGTATGATGAGCAAACACACGAAACTTAATCTAATCCCTTCATGATGGTATTTAGTATAAATGATGGACCCGGTCAAGAACAGGACATCATTTGCACCAGCTAGAAATTCAACGTGACAGAAGTCAGTGGTAAGTACAGCACATGTCGTTAGTGTGGAAACTAGAGTGTGGTGGCTTGGAAATATTTTAACATGCGCGAGTTGCGTAGAACGTGCATCGACATGCCATGGTTTGTGAAGCCGGTTCAGATGACGTCGCACAGCAGATAAGATTAAGTAACAGCATGAGTCTATGAAAACGGAACAACGGAACTTTTCATAGACTCATGGTAACAGCCAGTATCGTGCACAAATAAAACCACACTACTTTTCGGGAGGACAACCTCCCGTCTTCAGGTAAAAATAAACACTAAAACATTATTAAAAAATTCAGGGCAGTATCTGCCGAGTCACCAAGTCTATAAAAACAAACCATTCAGGCATGGTCAAGGTCTAAAACTTTTAAAATATTTAACATACCAAATGATAGACCATGTTTCTAGATGGGCGCCCGGAAGTAGTGGTATCAGGAGGCAGTGATGTCACGTGGTTCAGAATTATTTGGCCTGGTCCAAATTAAATAGGGTGGTTTAGTTAGACGGCTTT
>JAHWFP010243175.1:0-10635 GCA_023313725.1 Lithobius niger
AATGTTTTTACCATTTATACTTTTGCACACGATGCATCAGCTAATGATTGGTGCATTCTATTGGCTAAATGGCATCGTTGGAAAATGTTTAAATTATAATCGTCTTAGTGGGCTTAAGCACAGCTCTACAGGTAATTCAGGGTTCGTGTGCCTCCTTGAAAACCTGGAATGTCCTGGAAAGTAATAAGCATGCCTGGAAAAGTGCTTTAAAAATCTTGAAAAATGATACATGTATCATCACTCAGGGGATAAACAAACAGAATGTAGACGACGTGACTGAAAAAACACTGACAACATTTAGCCAAGAAAGTAGTCGAGTGTAGCCTTATTCCGTATTCTTCCTTTGTTAACAAGTACAACAAAGTATTCTTCCTTTGTTTGAGCATGAAAAGTTTTGAGATTCGGGCTCTGGAATTAATTGTATTTACGTGCAGAATGGTTGAATACAGCAGTATGGTTTCACATAGACGAAACAGTACAGCAACACTGATGTAGGCTATCCGACACCTTAGGAAAGGTTGTTGTGTTCCATTGCTGTTTTGACTTCGGATCAGTTAAACCTTACCTTAAGCATCAAACGACTTCGTTTTTGTTTTCTAATTCGTGCTACTTTGGCGTACCATGCAGTTTAGAATAGCTTGTTTTAATGTTTTTTTTATCTTTAGCAATACAGTTTGCACAAACCGATAGAAACAAACCCTTTAATTTTCAGTCTACGTCTTGCAGCTGGTGTTTGCTGCTTGGCACTATTTACAATAACTAGCCATATCGTTCGCTTCACTCACTCCAGTGGCGTCGATCCATGCTTCATGTAATTTCTTTGATTCGTAGAGCATCACAAAATTGCTGTGCTGATTATATTGACGCAAACTAATTGCAATTGTTGCTCAAAGTTCGTTTATCACATTCCTCAGCATGTCGTCATTTCAACTACATCATTCAAAACATAGGGTTTGTTTGTTTGTACATCTTCTCCTCCAGAAGTAATCCCCTACGAAGGTGAAAGATGAAAGATTGAGAAAGCAAACCGAAACAAACATTAAAAAGGTTTAGTTTACGTGGAAATCGCTTGCTTGCTTGCTCAATCCACGCACTTCCGTGCTTCAGAAGCACGAATGTTTGTAACCTTTTAACATCAGGTCTACGGGCCTTATTTTTCCAGGCATCAAGTCAGTTGATACAGTTGATATGTGGTATGTTGCAAAATACGTCGTCTTTTTTGTTTATTTTTTGCGTGCATCCTTTTCCAGATCATCTCAGCATGCAACTAATTAGACCAGTAAATCCGTGACTTAACCCACCACAAATTGCAACAAAAGGTTTCATGGTTGTTCCAAACTGGAATAAGCGTGCTGAATTCGAAAAACAATTGTTATCCACGCTATCTGCTGACGTTTTCCTGGAATAAATAGGCCTAATATGCATATTATAGTTAAAAAATTTATACATACATGGAAATACAAAGGAAAGTTTAGTGTTCCTTGCATTGTGAGGGCAGTTTTTTGCTGGAACCTACTCTAACAGATGTGCACTTTAAGATTATGAAGGGTTCCAGGCTGAAAACCTTGAGCAATAAAGATAGCGACTAAAATGGCACCTAATTTTTACACAATTTTCGCCATTGTCGCCTATTGCGCAAAAACCGTTAGTGTTACACAAAAACTGTTCGAATATAAGTTGTTTACAATAATGTAACCTACAATGTAGTCCCATACCTTTTTCCCATATCTCACGGTTATCTAGAAAAAATGGCCCAACTTGACAATGGTCATGTTGGGCCATTTTTGGCAATTTTGGCTTATTTAATGCTTATAATATATGTCTGAATATTTGAATACACCGAAACTTTCAATTGCTGTAGCTTAGTTTATACTTCAGGTGGATGACTTCAATTTGATTCATTCGAAGGGTGGGAATGTATTCTTTGAATCAAGGGCAATGAAAAAGATCTACCACTATTAGGGACCGAGCCACGCCCATTTTACTAGGGGCTGGTATCACAGCTATTGTTCAATTTTTTTCTTATTTTCAACTTCCAACTGCACTTGTGACGTTTCTAATTCAAATGAATGACTGTAATTAAGTTCATTCGAAGGGTGGGAACGTCTTCTTTGAATCAAGGGCAATGAAAAGTTCTGTCACTATTAGGGACCGAGCCATGCTCATTTTACTAGAGGCTGGTATCACAGTTATCGTTTAATTTTTCGCTCATTTTCAACTTTAAACTGCTCTTATGACGTTTCTAATTGAAATGAATGACTCTAATTAGGTTCATTAGAAGGGTGGGAATATCTTCTTTGAATCAAGGTTAAGGAAAAGGGTCTATCATTTTTAGGGACCGAGCCATGACCATTTTACTAGGGGCTGGTATCACAGTTATCGTTTAATTTTTCGCTAATTTTCAAATTTAAACTGCTTTTGTAGCGTTTCTAATTGAAATGAATGACTCTACTTAGGTTCATTAGAAGGGTGGAAATGTCTTCTTTGAATAAAGGGTAAGTAAAAGGGTCTATCACTTTTAGGGACTGAGCCATGCCCATTTTACTAGGGGCTGGTATCACAGTTATCGTTCAATTTTTCGCTCATTTTCAACTTACAACTGCTCTTGTAACGTTTATAATTTAGATAATTGACTATAATTAGATTCATACGAAGGGTGGGAATGTCTTTTTTGAAACAAGGGCAAGGAAAAAGGTCTATCACTATTAGGGACCTATCTATGCCCGTTTTACTAGGCGCTGGTATAATAGTTACCATTCATTTTTCGCTTATTTTCAACTTTGAACTGCTTTTGTGACGTCTGTAATTTAGATAATTGACTCTAATTAGGTTCATTCGAAGGGTGGGTATGTCTTCTTTGAATCAAGGGTAAGTAAAAGGGTCTATCCCTTTTAGGGACCAAGCCACGCCCATTTTACTAGGGGCTGGTAAAATAGTTATCGTTTCATTTTTCACTCATTTTCATCTTATTGGTGAGAATGTCTTCTTTGAATCAAGGGCAAGGAAATGGGTCTGTCACTATTTGGGACCGAGCCATACCCATTTTACTAGGGGTAGGTATCACAGTTATCGTTCAATTTTTCGCTCATTTTTAACTTTCAACTGCTCTTGTGACGTTTCTAATTCAAATGAATGACTCTAATTAGGTTCATTCGAAGGGTGGGAATGTCTTATTTGAATCAAGGGCAAGGAAATGGGTCTATCACTATTAGGGACCGAGCCATACCCATTTTACTAGGGGTTGGTATCACAGTTATCGTTCAATTTTTCGCTCATTTTCTACTTTCAACTGCTCTTGTGACGTTTCTAATTCAAATGAATGACTCTAATTAGGTTCATTCGAAGGATGGGTATGTCTTCTTTGAATCAAGGGTAAGTAAAAGGGTCTATCACTTTTAGGGACCAAGCCACGCCCATTTTACTAGGGGCTGGCAAAACAGTTATCGTTTCATTTTTCACTCATTTTCAACTTTCAACGGCACTTGTGACGTTTATAATTCAAATGAATGACTCTAATTAGGTTCATTCGAAGGGTAGGAAAGTCTTATTTGAATAAAGGGCAAGGAAAAGGGTCTATCACTATTAGGGACAGAGCCATACCCATTTTACTAGGGGTTGGTATCACAGTTTTCGTTCAATTTTTCTCTCATTTTTAACTTACAACTGCTCTTGTGACGTTTCTAATTTAGATAAATGACTCTAATTAGGTTCATACGAAGGGTGGGAATGTCTTTTTTGAATCAAGGGCAAGGAAAAACGTCTATCACTATTAGGGACCTGTCTATGCTCGTTTTACTAGGGGTTGGTATAATAGTTACCATTCATTTTTCGCTTATTTTCAACTTTCAACTGCTCGTGACGTTTGTAATTTAGATAAATGACTATAATTAGGTTCATTCGAAGGGTTCATTCGAATGTCTTCTTTGAATCAAAGGCAACCAGTATTTGGGTCTACCACTATTTGGGGCCGAGACATGCCCGTTTTACTATAGGCTGGTAAAACAGTTATCGTTCTATGTTTGTATGTTGAAATGAAGCAAAAAATAAACATGTAGTACATTACTGTACGGTACTTGCCCCTAGCTGAGTCCCCAACAGTGGGAGACACTTTTAATTGCCCTTGATTCAAAGAAGATATTCCCACCCTTCGAATGAACCTAATTGGGGTCATTCGTGTAAACTAGAAACGTCATAAGAACAGTTTTAAGTTGAAAACGAGCAAAAAATAGAACGGTAAATCTGATACCAGCCCCTAGTAAACCGGGCTATGGCTCGGTCCCTAATAGAGGTGACCCTTTTCATTGCCCATGATTCAACGAATGCATTCCCATCCTTCAAATGAACCTAATTGGAGTCACTCATCTAAATTAGAAACTTCACAAAAGCAGTTGAAAGTTGAAAATGAGCAAAAAATTGAACAATAAGTGTGATACCAGCCCCTAGTAAAACGGTCGTGGCTCGGTCCCTAATAGAGGTGAACCCTTTTCATTGCCTATCATTCAAAGAAGACATTCTAATCTTTCGAATGAATTAAATTGGAGTCATCCACCTGAATTGTCAAGGACGCAACAGCAATTGAAAGTTTCAGTTGTATTCACAAATTAAGACCTCTACAAGCATTAAATAAACCAAAATGGCCGGAACTGGCCCAACACGACCGTTTTTCATGATAACCGTGACATGTAGAAAAATGGTATGGAACTTATATTGTAGACTACATTATTGTAAACAAATTATATCCAAACAGTTTTTATGTAACGTTAATGGTTCTTGCGTAACAGGCAAAAATGGCGAAACTTGAGTAAAAATGGGCGCCATTTTGGTCGCCATCTTTGATGCTCAAGATTTTCAGTCTGGAACCCTTCAGAATCTTAAAGTGCACATCCTTTTGAGTAGGTTCCAGTAAAAAAAATGTCCTCACAATGCAAGGTACACAAAAATTTCCTTCGTCTTTCCATATATGTACTAAATGCTTTTTTTTAAACTGTAATATGCAAATTAGGCCTATATTTTCTAAGAGAACGGCAGCAGATAGCGTGGATAACTAATTTTTTTTCGAATTCATCACGCTTTTTCCAGTTACGAACAACCATGAAACTTTTTGTTGCAATTTGTGGTGGGTTAACCCCCTTTTTGGCCCGTATTTACTCGCCTAAATAGCTTCGAGACGGTTAGTTTGTCACGAATTTTAACCCATGCATGAACAAACTATGACGTCATGTACAAACATACTGAAGGTTAAAAAAAAAACTTTGGCGTTACTTTTTCAGGTTCTTTCGCGTATTTGACGGTCATGAAAATAACAAGTTACAGCGATGTAAATAGGCCTAACGGTTGTGCAATTAATTATCTTTCATTTGGTCCTATTCCCATTTTTGTAGGTGCCTTGGTTCCAGAGGAGTAGACATACACGCACGCAATCACATCATACGTCTTTAATGATGTCGATGTAAAACAATCAATCTGGTCGTTTAGTGCTCCCTAACTCCTGAACCACTTGATTAATCAGGAAAGGCTTTATAAAAAGACACATCTACAGAGCAATACCTGTAAAATGAGCCAGTTTTATAGGACGAATCCTGCACACCCCCCCACACCCCCCCCCCCCCGTTTCCCCAAAGCGGGGGGGGGGGATGAGGTTTAATGGCGAGTCGGCAGCTAGGTCATTAGCACCAACCTCAGTCACAGTGCAGTGGTCCATGTCAAATCAGAAATTAATAAAAGTTCGGACACATGTTCACCAAGTCCAACAAGGCTTATATACTAAATTGAGTGGAAAATATTGAAAGACAGCAGAGAGATTAAGCCCCAAATTTCGGCTTTAACAAGGGAGGTTGAGGTCAAACCTTACAGCCTTTACTAATGGGGATTTTGATTTGATTTTTATGCAGAGCCTTGGCGCGAAGCCCCATGCCCTGTAAGCGACACTAGAACACTTATAACATTCAATATCATACGGCAGAACCGATCAGAAGTACATAGCAAACACATACAAAGGTGCACTTCTAGGCACAACATTGCACAGTATAAAGTCAGAAAGGCCTAAGAAGCCTTTCCATTACATCAGAAGCAACCAGCTAATGAAGACTGATTGATTGGACGATTTGTATATTGGAGCCATGGCCTTCCGCCGTATGCCCCTACCAAAATTACAGTATACACAAAACACAGAATACACAATGAGGATTGACTGATCAATGAAGAGAGAGATTGATTTTATTCTCTGGCCCGAAGCCATACGCTCGTTAGCTATAGAATCCACCCAAAACCAAAACTGTGTAAAAACCTGCCAAGTTTCCAAAAAGGATTGGCCTTTGAAGGTAGTGATATCATTCACCCAGGGAAAGGCCACCAAGGTTAATCCTATTAGCCAAGTTAATTGCACTGACTAATAGTTCGAAAGTTAAATGAAAACTAGAAGATTGCTACTCGCGGTAGCAATCTTCAAGTTTTCATTTAACGTCCAAAGTATTATTCGGTGCAGGTAAGTTGGCTTATAGGATTAACCTTGGCGGCCTTTCCCTGTTGAATGATATCACTACCTTCAAAGGCCGATCCTTTTTGGAAATTTGGTGGGTTTTTACACAACTTTTGGTCTTGGGTGGATATCACAGCTTTCATAGGACTGTGAACGTACAAAAGGTTACACCGTCTTATCTTCATCTGTACCTTTTTTCTGGAGGAATTTTATATCTCTATATTTTCACATTGATAATTTTCAAATTTACCAATGCCGATTAGCCGTTAGATTAGCCAAATTGACATGGCTTAGTTTATTGTACGACCATTCTTCACATGCTTAAGTTTCTTCAATCCCATTTGTGCATTTTCGCTTCGCTAACCCCATCAGCGCATGCCCTTTAGTTGTTTCGTTTATCCCTGCATCTTCCCCTCACTTTTTCAAGATTTCGGCAGCTTTAGGATTTATTCTCGACATGATAATATGATTTTAGTTGCTTGCAGTTGATAGACACATGTAACTTAGGACTGTGAACATACAAAAGGTTAGCGCACCGTCTTATATTCCGCTCTCCCTTTTATTTGAGGAACTAGTTGTGCCCATGCGCATGCTGCGCACCCCCCCCCCCCCCGCCTTCCTCCAGGTGTTTGGTCTTTGGTTTTAAATTTATCGAACCGAAGACCAAACATGTGAATGGCGCCCACATATGCCCACTCCCCCACAATTACTTTAACCCCCATTCCCACACTCCTGTCCCCACCCGGATTCGCATATGTGTCCCCCCCCCATACACGCTTGCTCGCCTCCCCCTCTCCGAAAACGTCGCCCCGTGACTTTCTTCCTTTGGTGCAACCCCGGAAAAGTAGCTGGCGTGTGTTTGACTGAAGGTTAAAAAAAAACCCTATCACTGAAAAATCCAGCATTCAATAAGCAAGTATTTCCATGTTTAAGTTAATCCTTTAAAACAATTCACTTCGGTAGCGCGCATTGTCCGCCACACACACTTGCCCTGGCACCCTCTCCCGCAACCCCCGAAAACGCCGCCCCGTAACATTTCCCCTTTGGTGCAGCCCCGGAAATAGTTGCATGTGTATGTTTGACTGAAGGCTAAAAAAAAGCCCTGAGAAATCCAGCATTCAGTAAGCAAGTAACCCTATGTTTAAGTTAATTCTTTGAAACAATTCACCTTGGTACCGTGCATGGCGACATTGTTGCAAGCAACGATTGTTGCCGCCCACTTAAAAACAATTCAACTCCTTTCTGGAAGTGAACATTTAGGAAATAAATGCGCCTTTCCATCGTATCAGGCTGCCAATTTCGAAATTAGGAACCAATCGTCGTTTGGTTTAAAGTTGTCTGGTTTAGTAGACACGGGTTGTTTTTCTTTTTAGCTCAAACGCCAACAATGGCACAGTCCACGCGACTAAAACTTTGTTGGCGACTTTGGCACCACAACAATACCAAAAAACGAACCCGAAAACGGTGCGGCAGGTCTGGTAAGTGGCGCTATCTCTTCGAAGACTTTGGAAAAAGTGTTACAACCCGAACTTGCAGTCCAAGGCCGTTAATAGACGGCGACATGGCATGTTTGGTAAGTGGCGCCATCTGTTTAAAGATGTTGGAGAAGTGTCCCAACCCGAATTTGAAGGCGAATCCCGTCAACAGATGGCACTACAGGTTGGGGTACTTGATTGTACGACAGAATCGCGTGGCCGGTGACTTGGCTGCCTGCTGCCTGCTGCCTATTATATATGTAGATTTTATGTCTATTAATAATTAGCCGTTACATCAGAAAAATTAAGAATTGTTTTCGTTTGCTTTCTTTGTTCACATTTAGTCATGCAGAAACCCCTTGTCTGCGGCCTTGCAGTGTTGGAAAGACCGGTTCTCGTCAGATCGCCGAAGTTAAGCAGCATTGGCCCCGATTGGTACTTGAGTGGGTAACCTCCTGAGAATCCATTCCGGGTGTTGCAGACATGGCCCTTAGGGCTTCGTCGGGCAGATGACTGGGTGTGGTTAACGCTCGCTAAAACCCTTTGACCCTTTGCAGAAACCCCCGAAGGTCGCTGTAACTAAAACAGCAGAACGCGAAGCATTTTATTTTTTGGTTATTAACAAAAAACCCGTTAGCTATAGATAATAATTATTGAGGATTGATCGACTACAATAATAATGAGGAGTTGGGTTCAAAAATGACAAAGCGGGCGGGCTAAAGGGCTTGAAATTTGTTGTACAAAGGCGTTTCTTCATGTCTGGTGGAAATATTCACATGTAAGTACATGGAGTCTGGGTCAGGAGATGTGCTGATTGAGTGCGCAAGACGAATGAAACTCAGCGTGCGCAAATATACACAGAGGAATACGCGCCTTCCGCGACAACACATGAGAGAGCAAACTGTCCCATGTTGAAAACGGTGCATCAAACACCACCAGCTATCTCAAGCACTGACGTGAAACAGTTAGCCAGCCAATCAGTCACCTACCTCAGCAGTTACATTTGAAACATTTGCCCAGCCATCCAGCCAAGCCAGCCATAAAGATACTCCAGGTTTTAATTATAAAGATATTTTTTGTCTTGCACATTTTAAATTCTGGCAACAAACACCAAACATAACCATCAAATATACGATATCATACAAACACAAAAAGGTAAAAGAATCGTCAATTTATTTAGCCAGTTAAAAGAGCGATATTGGAGTCAAAATGGCTGCCACCAAGTTTCGTGTCAGCTTGGCTATTATTTAAGCTTAACTGACAGACAACCACAAAGTACTCAATTTTATTACAGCAGAGTTGAGTGATGAGGAAGAGAAACTTAGTGGCAGTCAACTTGGGTCAGCTTTAAAGACTCTATTTTTGTACTCTTTCCGGTTTTTGTGTGCTAGTATTTTACAAGAGCATCTCGTCCTTCCTCTGACAAGTCAAATTTAAAGATAGTGACAGTGGGTTCGCTGGTGTTTTGGGGAAGAGAAGGGTCCTGTGATGCCTCGTGCTCACGTCATTGGCCTAGCATGTAAAAGATCCTAGGAATTTCCGATTAGAATTACTTAGCAAAATGATCCCTTTTGCCTTGAGGCGCTGTGGCTTCGACTGAAAACGAGTCAAAACTCCAGGCACCTAACCTTCAAACAAGTGCATTTACTGACTGAGCTACCAACACATAAAAGTTAGGATATTTTGTATTTGCGCCAAGTTGGGGGCTATTGCCATCAAATGCTACGACTCAACCGACACTCCTTCTTCCTCACAAACCTCTGTATCGACTCCTGATATTGGTTCATGTCATTTCTTTTTTTGTGTGCTTTCACTGGAAAATTTTGGTTCTTAACAATTTTATATAAATTTCCCGATCAAAGGTCACTTTTTATTTAACCCGATGATCTATGACCCGAAAACAGGTTGACTCGGGACCCGGTGACCCCGACTGCACCAGTGATCCGGTGACCCGCCAGATATGGTGACCTGGCCAGACCCAGTGACCTGGTTTTCCGGATTGACTTGGTGACTTGACCAACGTGGTTTGACCCAGTGACCCAGCCAGACCTGGATTTAGCTGATGACCCATTCGGATCTGGATTGACCCGGCTGGACCCGGGTTGACCCAATGATTTTGGCCAGGAAGGAAAACAACTGAAAATTAGGTCGAAGAAATATTTGCTACTGTATTCACCCCCCCCCCCCCGGGGGGGGGGGCAGGCATCTTTAGCATTTCGCATGCCTTTAAAGCGCCAATAAGCGATTTTTTAAACTGCAACAAATGATTTACTTGTTCACTTTAATCAATCAAATACGAGTCTTGTGCCAGCCCCCCACGGCCGGATTACGACAAGGACATTTGTCCCAGGCCCCGAATTTCTAAGGGGCCCCTGACCCTGCTGAAAGCTTTTTCAACTAAGGAAAATTTATCTTATAGTGTTTGACAATCAAAACAAACAAAAAATAAAATTAGTCACAATAAGGAAAAAATATTGAGCAGAAAAATTCTGATAGGTAAAATGAGAAGTAACTGACAAGTAAAGTAAAAACAATAAAAAAAAATTCTTCCCTTTCCCACAATTTTCTTCCATGTTCCCCAAGATAGGCTGTTTACATAGAAGAGAACTGTGGGAAGGGAAAGGGGGCTTCTTCAAGAATTTTGTCCAGGGCCCTACGTAACCTTAATCCGGTATTGCGCCT
>JAHWFP010243189.1:0-10154 GCA_023313725.1 Lithobius niger
GCAGTTGATGGATCCCATAGCGCCAAAAAATCGTCAACCACTGGTATATCCAGGCGGTAGTTGATTACATCCCGAGCGCTAGACGAAATGGCACATGTAGCAGTCACAGACCGCTGGTGCACATGGGTGTCGCAGTTTTTAACCGCGGGCACGCCATATCATGCGTGGTATTTTATATATAATGTATTAATTTTGATTGCATGTTAATCTTAAAATTGAGATTAACTTAATCTTCCATTATTAATATAGTATTGGTAAGACAATCTTGAGTAAGGTTTGAGTCTTGAGTATTTTGTCAAAGCCTACTAAAGTAACGCTTTGTCATTTCCACACATTCAAGGGAGATAGTTAATTATACACTTTTGTCATACCCCAATGATGAAAGTTATATATTTATAAGCTTCATGTTAAGCTTAGTGGAAGTCAATTAGTTCTCTGCAATTGACAGTCGCTTGGCCACAGCATATGTTCCATGTAACTTGGGTTATGACTGTTGGTGATTCGATGCTTGGAATGTGTGGTGTCGCCAGTCGCATTCACTGCTGTGGATATTCTTATTTTTAACGAGTAAAATTTGGCAATTAAATGGTATGGATTTTGGTTTTTCGTGTCGCGGATAAAACTTCCTCCTAAAGGAGTATGGTTTTGGCGATGAATAATTGTTGAACATTGCTAAGTGCTTACCACTTAGTTTCAAGATTTCATTTATTTTTATAATTGGCAAAGCGACTTGGTCGGCATTTAATTATGAACCTCATAATTTTGCCAACCTTTTGGTAATTTTAGCCTGTATCTTATGAGGTTTTAATTGTTTGGAATTATTGCACTTGCTACTCACTTTCAAGTATCACTTTCTTGATTGAATTTTGGACGAACCATGTATGGGTTACCAGCTGGCGAGCAATTGGCTTACGGCCCTGGTGGCTGACAGGCCGAAGACAGTTACACTTTACTTGGTGTCAACCTGGAACTGACATTTCACGGTTTTATTGGAAATATTAGCCTGACGACTCAGAAATTTGGTAATAGGGTAAAAATAAGATCTGTGATGTAGCGTAAAGTTTATTTGGGAAGTTCGTTTACGGTGGCTTTTATAGCAGCATTGCCTGTGCATGGGTGAATTGACATGGTATTTACCACTAGGCTACCATTATTGGATGATGGAATTCTGCGGTGTTTTCATGATCGGCGAGGGACATGTTCTAACATTGCCTAGACTTGGTAGGGTGTTTTATGACTACGTGTTTATGAATTCGGGGAAAATGTGATAGTGATTCAAGCATCCATGCTAAGTCTACCGTATCTAGGATACACGAAAAAGTCAGTTATCCGACAAAATGTGTGAAATCGTGTATTTTGTCTGATTTTCACCTAAAAACACGCATTTCATCAGGCATTTTTAGATTCTGTTCAGACAATTTAACAAGCCAAATATTAGACACTTCGTAGATTTTGCTTGTATGGATTCAAGGGATAGCTTGACACGCTGTACCCTTGAATGACAATGCGACAGGATTGGAGAGGGGTTGGCAGCCATGACCATAGCAGTTCGTTTGTTCTGGTACATTGTAGTTGGAGTTTATGTATACTAGTCGCTGTCACGTTATCGCTGCCTTCCCAGACGAAAGATAAATCTGGGCAAGGTCAGTGGATGGTTCCAGTGGCGGTTATACCCGTGAAGTTACCCAACGGGGGGAAAACTTCGCCACATCAGTAGATTTGGAGGACGATGAGATACGTCGGCTCTGGGGGCTGCCTCGTCGACACCAGCTCGGGGGACGGACTGGTGAATCTACTACAGGACAATGTTACCCCACCGGGCTCACCTAGACGGGACGGCAGTGTGGATACGACAGGGTATGGTGATGACGAGTCATCGCCTATACATAGGAGATGACATTGGGCACGATCCTAACAGTGTGGTTTTGGGGCCTGCCCCACAAATCTCCGACCAGGTATCGATGGGGTTCGGCCGGACCAAGTCCGGACTGGAATCCTTAGCTTTCAGTAGTGGCCAGGAGGGAGACAAGAACGGACAGGAATGCCCGGACTCGATCGTATCCCAGTCCTGGTCTAAGGCATGGAGCAGCGGCGGACAGCCGATGTCGGTCTGCACACAGTCCGGGTCTCGGCTAACTTCGCAGTCCGGGTGAAAGCCGAGTGCGGACAATCCCAGCTCAACCTTGCAACCGCACATTTCGTGGGGCTTGCTAGTATCGTGGGACAGCCAGTGGGCAACTTTTGGTGGCCAAGGGGCGGGGTCATTCGTTTACAACTAGCAGAACTATGGACACTGAAGTCGGCGGACCAGGTCGACTTCCCTTACCAGCATCTGGGCAGCACACTCCACCCAAACCTTACGCCCCACACCATCACGCCGGCAGGTTATGAAAAGTGAGCGTGTTAAAGGAGGATCATCCAAGGGAGTCTCCAACGTGGTGGGGGAGTGTCACCGCGATTCTTCCTTACAGATCTATGAAGGAATGTGGAGAGGGTAGTTGGAGTGGTGCAGTGTTAAGACTGTTAGTGCATCACAACCTTAACCATGGGAACTTTACGAGTTGTTAGTTCTCTATTTGACCAGGGTTTGACACCATGTGCTATCAAGGGTGCAGGGCTGCCATCTATTCAGGGTTGGCAGTCGGGGGGGAAGTAAGGAGACATATGTAAGCACAGTGTTGTCGCGAGTTACCCAGTCCTTCGGTGTACTATGCCCTATAGGGCGAATACTGTGCCCTTAGGGGAACCCTCCATGCATTCTGCATATTCTGGTCTCCCCCCCCCTCCCCTGTTTGAGCGGTGGCACGATGCCTTCCCCAGAAACCTCACTTTTACCCTTGAGACAGATGAGACATCGACGACAGTTGTGGTGTCAACTTTTAAAACCCCTTCATTGGAACCAGGATTCTCGGATAGGTTCTCTGCCCCCCGAGCGGTGAGGGCCTTCCTCACTTGACCCAAAAGGTTATGTGAGGAAACTGAAGCTGTAGGGATTTCGTACCGTGGAGATAGGCCACGAGTCCCGCTGTTCGTAAAGCTCACGAAGGATGGTGGGTACTTTACGCGCGACCCTGCATCACCAGGGCTCTAAGGTAGAGCGATAGGCAGAGCTTTCACAGGAGCACGTCGCTCGGACACTCCTGCCAGGGGGCGGTGTTACATGCACGGGGTTCATACCAGGGTAACATCTTGGGCGCTAACAGCTGGAACGCCGTTGGAGGAAAATATCGAAACTGGTCGCTGGAGGAACCGCAATACCTTCATCGCCCACCATCTACAGCGTGTGGGAACCCCCTCATCAGGTAACAGAGGGTATCAATTCACCGCGGCAGGTAAAGTAGGTTATCTACCGGACCTGAAGGGTCTACAGTTGCTTACTGCGTTCACACGTGTTCCACTTTGTGTGATTTCGGTAGGATGGTCTTGCAAAGGCGTGGGTTCGACGCCACCTATTTAGGTAGGACAAAGTCAGCATATATAAAATACAGGTAAGTATTTTAGGCTAGCAGTAAAAACGGGGTTTTACCCCTAAAAATAGTTTTTACTTAGCCTAAAATACTTACCTGTAGGAACCCACCCTCCTCCCGCGTCGAACCGTCTAGAACGGGGAGACAAACTGTGATAATGAGCGGGAATGGGGCGCCACCTAGCGGTGGTCATGAGCCCCGGGGAGTGCCATTGCAAGGACCAGGAGAGTAGAAATTTCATGTTTGGGACGGGTAGCATTTCCAAAACTGGAAAGCATATATAAAATACAGGTAAGTATTTTAGGCTAAGTAAAAACTATTTTTAGGGGTAAAACCCCGTTTTCATGCAAAATTATCAAACTAAACTTCACATTTGGGGCCCAAAATTTCATTTTCATGCAAAACTAACATAACTTGTATTTTTAAATGTGCATTAGTAATAAAACCCCTCTTACTGCAGGTAATTTTCAACAAAATGTATTTTTTCACTTTTGCTAAAAAAAACTCACTCCACAGGGCACAGCGCTTTTTTTTTAACTCGCTCCTTAAAGGGTTAAAGAATATATGTTGCGTGGGTGTAATAAGTTTGAAATAATTGTGTCCAATAGTTTTCGCAAGAATAAATATTTCGTTAGTGCCTCACTCCACGGGTAACGACGTAAGACAAATGAAATAAAAAGCGATTGACCCGCATGATTTTTGGGGACCCGCCCGAAAACCAAACAATTTTTGTTTTCCCGGCCTAACTGTTTTTTTGGGTTCTTTAGTGTGTTGATCGGTTTCTGTAGTTGGAATTTCGCTAAAACGTTATATAAATGCGTTACAATGGTTTTTACTGACCCTAGTCTTGCTTAAAAATAAGAAAAATCCGATTTAATTAGAGCGAATCGTTGAAATTTTGCCATTTTTGAAGCAGCGGAAACGGGCGATCTACTTGACTGGGCGCCACCATCTTGGGCTTGTTCGGAAGCTGGGAAAAACCTCTATCCAGGGCTTCTAAAAATGTCGTTGTGGGTTAATTAGCAGCCAGCCAATCTCCGGGATCCTTGTATGCTGTCTAGGCAATTTTTTTCTCGTTGGTCACCTCCGATTGGCCAACGCGTCACGTGACGAGCACCGCGTCGTCTAATTGGTCCAGACCGGAATTCAACATGGCCGCCACGATCGCTTCGTTTTTTCGTAGCGACAGTGGTTTTTAGTCCGGAGATTTCGTTCACAAATATTGTTTTAACCATTGGAAAAGTGAAGATGCAAACTAAAAAGGCATTTAGTTAAAGGACGACATAATAAAGAAACTCGCATCTGTCAGAGGAACAAACGAAAATGTTAACAACGCTGCTCCTGTACCAGCCAACGCTGCTCCTGCACCAGCGGTGAAGTCGAGTGAGAAAAAAATTGATTCTTATGCTAATTTTGAAGCTCCGATGGCACCCAAGGAGAGTGATTTAAATGAAATACAAATATTAATGCTATTATTAACTTTGATTGCTTGAATAAAGTGATAAACTGTCGCTTTTGCCCCACTTGCAATACCGATGTAGAGATCAAGTTTTTGCCCGGATAAATGCTAGGACTAGCGATGTATTTGCAGGTGATTTGCACTAAATGTGAAACAGTTTTAAAAAAAAGTGTAAGTAGTCCTAGAATCGCTGGAGAGTCGTCAAAATTTCCATTTGAAATAAACAGAAGGGCTATGATTGCTACGAGGGAGGTTGGGTTGGGGCCAACTGGTCTCAGCAAATTTATGGGTGTCATGAACATTGCTGGTAGAATTCACCACAAGACATTCAGTCACATCTCAAACGTAGTGCATACAAGTATCAAGCATACTGCTACTATTGAGTGTTTGGAAGCTGCGCATCAACTAGCAAAAAATGCTAACGCTGATTTGACCCTGATTATGAACTAACTAATATATCTTTGACATTTGATGCTACTTGGCAAAAGAGGGGCTATACTTCTTAATATGGTGCAGCTTTCATAATGGAAGTGAAAACTGGGCTCATCCTTGACTTTGAAGTTCTTTCTAAGTATTGTATTGAGTGTGAAGTTGTAGGCGTAAAATTAGCCGGGGAAGAAAAAAAACGGGCAGGCAACACACGAAAATAGTTGCCACATCAACTGTCGTGGTTCATCCCCTGCCATGGAAATAGAAGCTGTGATGCGACTGTGGCGTCGTTCCACTGACTTAGGGTTCAGGTACACAAAACTTATAAGTGATGGTGATAGTAAAGTCTATCCAAATTTACTTGAAGTAAATCCTTATGGTGATGAGCATCGTGTTAACAAAGAAGAATGCATAAATCATATTTCGAAAAGAATGAATGCTGGTTTAGAAAAATTGGCAAAGGAAGCTACTGCCAAAAAATTTCAATTAGACGTCGAGGGAAGTTGACCAAAGACCGAATGGGCCATTGGCCAAGTTATTATAGAAATGCCATTATGAATAATGCCAGCAATGGAGTTAAAGCCATCCGAGACGAAATTTGAGCAATACTATTCCTTCTTCATCAACCTTCTCATCAACCATAAACTAATGAGTATGACAACGAAAGCATCCTTGATTCTGCTTCAGTACTACAGCTACTGAACCCAGACACCTTGATTGTTACCCAGAACAAAACACCGCCCGATCGTCGCATTCACATCCCTGACGATCAAGGCGCCGACGACCCGTCCAACATACCTCTTTTGGATCTCTTCAAGACAGTCTAGAACACTGTCCCTGACTACTTCCTTTACAGGCAAACAGTGCGACGCCACGAGAATCAATCCTGGATTGGCTACTGGTTTTTGGTTTTGGGACTGCTTTTTCAAGCCTTGCTCTGTGCTTGGCCAATCTACAACGCTTCTCACCAACTTACTGCGGAATACTTACTTACAACTTACTTCACCACGTCCAATACCAGGTCTAAAGGAAAGTCGTCCAAGTCCAAGCCGACAACACAACAGCAGTTGCCTACATTCGGAAAGAGGGAGGAACAAGGCCTCGCAAACTCCACGAAGCAACCTCGTCAATATTCCATCTGTGCATAAAACTCAACACGATCATCGGGCCACTTCACATCCCAGGCAACCGGAATATGATTGCAGACTCTTTTCTCGCTGGAAGTTTCCGACAGGAGAATGAACTCTGAAGAAATCAATGTGCGAATATCTTCTCAACATTTGGGGTGCCCCAATGATCAATCTATTCGCCATGAGGCACAATGTGCCAGATTTCCCCACTTCATCAATCCAGTCCCAGATGAACAAGCAACGACAGTAGACCCACTGACCTTCCCTTGGGTGAATCTTTATGCGTATCTGGAACTCGCCCAAACCACCATTATCCCACACGCAGGAGGAGTGCTGCATCTTCAGCTCCTATCCTCCCCCAGCCGCTGGTCCCTGCTGTTGCCAAGTGTTGTGAGTCCTCCAAGTTACAACTGCCCAACGTCGGAGCCTTAAGCAAGGTGGTTTACAAAGCTCCTTGCCTCGATTGCATGTCTGTGTATATCGGTGAAACCAAGCGAAAACTGGAGGCGAGGCTTCTGGACCACAAATAGGGGCCACGCGACGGGGAGTGAAACTTAATGGCATTGCTCTACATCTAAACAAGACCACTCACAAAATTGCTTGGGACCAAGCTTCGGTGCTGCCACATTTCAACACCAAGCAAAAAGTCCATTTGCGTGCTCTTGAGTCTTTAGCTATTAAACGTTTCTCTCGTTGTTAGGTCCCCCTTATGAACCTCACTGGTCCCACCTACGATCCGATTAAAAGCATAGTTTTGCCCGAACTGACCACCAGTTGGATGAACATTGGGAGCGTTCCCACTGTCCAGCCAGTCCAGAACGATACCTAGCGATCAGTGGTTGCGACGCGCTTGGTGAAAGTGTAAATTTTCTGTGTCGTCTGCTTCGCTTGACAACATGTAACATCTGTTGTTTTCAAACACTTTATTTTGTTGTGCTTCTGAAGAAAAATAAAGGTATTCTTGGAAAATTTAAGCAGACTGATTTCGGTGAACTTTCTGCTTTTCAGACTGTTGGTATCAGTGTAATTATTTTCATCAGAATGACAACTGTAAATGTTCCTTTCTAAAGTACTGACAGTTTTATAAACTGGACAAAAAAAAAAAATGCGTTCATGCCAATTCAGTAATGCAGCAAAATAAACTTGTCAGGTCCTTTCTTTGTCAGGTCCTTTCTTTGGATTCTTTTCGAACCGTATTTAAAAAGTGACCCGCAAAAATATGTATTAAATCAATTAGCATTAAATTTATAAAAAAAAAAGTGGTTCACTTGCGACTTTTAACTTCGAAAAAATGCTGTAGAAGCAAACTTATTTTCTTGGCTTAAGATCTGCTAGAGTATCAGGTATTCGCGTGGTATAGTCTAATAAATTTATTAGACTACAAACCTCTTCAAAGCTTAAGTATGTTTTCGTAAACTCCATTCTACCAAAGGCCCACGTTCGCCTCAGGGAATCTGAAATTTAACATAATAAATTTAATATTAAAGTGTTTATAAGTTATTGCCAATTTAATTTGATTGCCAATTAATTTGATTTACAGGTGCTGAAGAACAGATTCAAATTGAGTTTAGACAAAACAAAGGTGAATCGGCTGATGGCAGCTTACAGCCTATGATTCAGTCATCTGGTAAATTAGTGCTTATAGATAAGCTTCTCACAAAATTAAAAGCCAATGGCCACAAAGTATTGGTCTTCTCTCAGATGGTGCGATGTCTTGATATTTTAGAAGACTACCTCATTCAAAAGCGGTAAGTTTTCTTAATTTGAGTAGCCATTCGTAAATTGTAATTACGGTGAATCATGTATTAAATGACCATTCTGACACAATTAATTTGGCAAAGATATGGGGTGAGCATTAAATAAGGACGTGTAATTTCTGCTAATTTGCAATTTCGCAACATTTTCTCTAAATCTGTTACAAAATTATTCTTGAAGTGGTAGGTAAACCACCACAAACTGAAGCAAAAACACCCAATTAATTGTCGTAAAATTCAGTAATTGTCGTATGAAACATGAAAAACTGGCCAGTATAATTAACTACTAGCTACTGGAACGGAATTCCATGCAAAGCACCAAAGCAATACTCAGGCCCAAATAATGCTGTTGGCACTACAAATATGCAATCGACGCCTGCAAAAGTAAACAATGGCAGCCATTACTTGAACTTTTGTCATGACTTAGTTAGCGCCAGTGAGAGACCGTCTTGCGCTTAACCATTAGCTCGCCGTTTTACATTTGTTAGTTACGCAAGGCTAGCCCTTAGCCGGCTAAGCCTAATCGCCTGTTCTAATTAGGACTGTGCGAAAATCGAAACTTACGATTCGATTTCGATCGTGTTACCTTGTCGAAATGAATCGAATCCATTTTTTTCAATAAATGCACTTAAAGTTTAACATAAAAATTAGAATCAAACATTAACTTTAGTCAAAAATGTGTAATGACTTCGTATTATATGGCAACTATGTACGGTACCATGTTGATCATTGCTGAAATAGTGTAGCCATTGCCCTTTAACGTGCTCTAAAATTACAATAGTAAGATTTCGTTTTAGATTCCAGTGTTAGTTTAACAAACAACTAAGGCGTAATGATTGGCCAGACTTGCACAATATATGAAGTTAATTTAACTAAATAAAATCTAAAGCTGGTGCTATTCAAAATGGCGTGGGGGGATGGTGAAAGCTTGCTTTCTAACTTTGTGTTAATACCAAAGTGTAGTATTGCGCAATAAATGAACACACAATTCAAAGTTTAGTTCGCAAGTATTGGAGTAACATTAGTTTACAGGAGTGTAATTGCTGAAACTTGATAATTTTTCATAGGCTAGCCCTTATTGGTACAAATTAAAAAACATGATAGTTTAAAATCGAAAAAGAAAAAAATTGAATTTCGAAATCGAATAATAATAAATATCTAGGTGTTCTTCCCCAAAATCGATCAAAATCGAATCGAACCCAACCTATTAAAACCACACACACCCCTAGTTCTAATTTACCGCGTCGCTTAGGTTTACTGAAGAAAACTCTTAAGTACAAAAATAATTTGGTTATAATCAAAATTATGAAACCTTCTGCCATTTAATTTTTCCCCATGCCAAAACGGTTTGGGAAAACTGGGATAACAGTGGTTTGTAAGAGATGTCTGAACGCAGTTACCACCACATGGGAACAATCAAATGTTCGTCTGTTGAATTTTTGGTGAACCCTTTCGCGTTCATCAGAACCACCAAAGCTAAAACCTAAAGTTGTAATGTCACATCACAGGAGGCACTAACATGCTCGACGCACGAACAATTGATCTATAATGTGCGTTCGTTATAACGGGCTCACCCACTGCTTGTGGAGGAGGAAGGCTAGCTCGGGCAGCACAAATTGGTTAATGTCGTCGTAGGCTCCACTCGTAATGTTCATAAGAGTTACGAATTTTTGCTGGAATCTTTTGATCTCGTAACAACTCGGGTGCACAGCATTCGACTTCGACGTTTTTTTCCCAACAGATGTCATGGTATTCCCGTGTGTAGTGCATGGCAAACCTGTTTTTGCGTTCACTGTTGTGAACTGCGCCTACATATTCTTCGAGACTAACAAAAAAAAGTAGCCGTGTGTCTTGCCCACGTAGACATCTTTGCAATTCTAGAAGGGTACACAGTACAAAACTCCTTTCAGTTGCA
>JAHWFP010243190.1:0-15033 GCA_023313725.1 Lithobius niger
TGCCGAAAGGTCTGAAGGACGATGATTCCCGGCCCAGTCTGGACGGCAGCAGCTCCTTGTAGAGTTCTAGATGCTCTCCTTTGCCCAAGATAGCACCACCATTGTGGAGTAAGGAAGTGAGCAGCGTGGTGGATTGGCCAAGAAGGGAGCGGGGCTTGAAATTCCGGTCACGTAGTGCAAAAACAAAGCCAGTTGTTAAACTACAATTGATGACAGGAGCATCTAAAGATTGGAAAGTTTGTGAAAGATACAATCAGGTACCGTGTCTTCCACCGTCTTGAGGAGGTCCAAAAGAGGAATGGAAGGTTGTCCTCGGCAGCATCATCTGAAATATGTATGAGGTGCAGGAGGCGGCATCGGGTTCATTCGTTGTTGTAGAACCGATGTGGAGTCACGAATGCTTTCGCTGTCATCCTGGTCCGTAAGGGGTTCAGTTGAACGTCGAGCAGCAGAAACTTCAGTTCGACGAAAAACCTCATCAGCGGTAGTTGAAGAGGAGCGATGCCTTTTTGTTCCGTGTCAGATGGCTGAAACAGAATGCTTGTTGCTGTTTTCGCTTGAAGTCATTGCAACCCAGTCTTTCGTGTAATTGTCTCCTTTGACGTGGCTGAAGGAGGAGGGTCGGTAAATATGCGATGGCAAAAGTCATGGAGAGCATGGTCCACCAACCGATTGATTTCGCTGCAGGAAACCGACTGGTGGGCCTGGCGGGACGAAAGGAAAAACAGGTCCAAAGGAGATAGAGGCAAGTGCTTTTCGTGAAAGGACCCAAGAGACGAGGCACGTCCAAACTTCCACTTCAGTTGAACATGTACGTCTTTCGCCAAGCATAGCTCCTCTTTTAACGCAGACCAGCTGTGAGAATGATGTAACTTGGCTAGCCTGGTTCGGCGAGGTTGCGGCAGTGTTGATGATATTGAGATATCCGATGAAAGTGGCAGCGGGTCAGGATGGGCGAGTACCAAGTCATGAGTCGAAGGATGCAAGAGGGCAGTTGGGGCCGAAAAGCCGGCAGCGACATTGGAGTAAATGGCAGGTACGTTGAAGGGCAGAGGAGAGATCGTTCGGGTAGGGAATACTTCTGGGCTTCTTTCGTGGCTTTGGGCATGATGGAGACGGCTGGGCGAGACGGCTGGGCTCTTCGTAGCGGCGGAACTGCAGGCGACGAAAACTTACGATCTTTGGAGGACGAAAAGTGGCATGGTGACACGCTGGAGGAAATATGACCTACCTTTCGCGCGAAAGCACTTTTATAGAGGAGCACTGTGCCGCTCATGCGCAGCTGGGTTACGCAGCTGGCGGCTACAAGGAACCGAAAAACCTCCAGGGAAACACGGCATTGCGACGAACGAATGCAAAAATTCGCAGGTTACATCATGTTTTCCAATTGGCAACAAGAAAGAGAAGTAACGCCTATTAGTTAATACCTAGTAGGACACTATCATGGCAGGGGCTAAACTGTTAAAATTTGTTCCCCAAGACAGCAGGATGGATCAGAGAGATCGCATCACGTTGAATAAATGCGTAGGGGCAAAGTAGAATCCATCCTTTATATAGTGAGGATACATGGCAAAATGTGCCGAGTGGGTAGGTGGTTTTATTTATTATTTTGTAAGTTTGTCAAGCATAGGCTAATATAAAAAATACTGAACCGTTGAATAAAATGGTTTATTATTTTTTGTGTATAATTTGTAAACCATGATTACATTAAAACGAAGGTCAGAGGTTAGTTGCCCGATATGACCGATGACTGCAAAGGTGAACCCGACTTAGTCCCTAGTGTGGCTCTGAGTAAAAAAGGGGAAGACTGAGTTAAGGTGGTTTGCAAGCACAAGAAAGGAGGAATATGAAGAATTACGAGGTTTGTCCCTCCATACTATTTCTTTCCAGATCTTTAAGCTTCTAAAACCAGTCAAGTTCAAAATTTAGCCCGTCTATGAGGATTGGTTTGTGTCAGGTGATTTGAGGCTAAAAGAAAACAAAACGAAATTTTGTCAGCCCACCTGTCTGGCCGGCTGAAAATTGTTTCTGTGGCCTAGTAGGAAATATACAATACCTGAAAATTTATAGCATTCTTCCCTGAAGCTAACTTCTCTCACTGGAGTTTTAAAGCTGTTTAGAGACTGCCAGCTGCGTAACCCATCCTGCGCATGCGTGAGGATCCTCTATAAAAGCATTCAGGCGAGACTGGCCCGGCATCTTTTCCCTCTCGATTTGTCAAGTGGACACTCGAGGGGAGGCAGGGTGGGTTCAGGTATTGTATATTTCCTACTAGGCAACAGAAACAATTTTCAGCCAGCCAGGCAGGAGGGCCGGAAAAATTTCGTTTCTGTTGCCGTTCGGAAATATACAATAACTGAAAATTTGTAGCATAGACCTCATCAACTTGGTTGGTGGGCACCCTTGACAAGGACCCTAGGGTTACGAGCTGGCTTCCCCCAAAAAGATTACACTTCGCACTTTTATGAAACAGAAAATCTGCAATATGGGTTAATCTATAGAAGTGGTTGTCCGAGATGGAAGACGAGTCATGCTTCTTGTCGGTATCTGTTTCAGTGCTTAAGGAGGATTGGATAACATGTCTGGCAGTGATGATGGGTTTCGAACGATGCAATCCGATTTCTTGATTTTATGTCTCTCTTGAGTGATGGTTCTGTTGACTGTCTTCATTGTGAGGCTGCAGGTGAATTGTTGGGGATGCCTATGTCACTAGTGGAAGGTTCAGGATGCCGCACGCCTTGAGTTCATGTGTTGTGCCACTAGTATTGTTGTCAGTGCGAGTGATGCTGCAGTCAGCGGGAGCATGGTGGGCGACAGACTTGAACTGAGTTGTTTTGAGTCTGTGAAGGTGATCCTTAATCCACTCTTGAGAGGGGTGGGAAGAGTGACTGGTTAAAACTTCTGGGAGTTTGTAGATATCCGTTGGTTGATGTGGCAGTCCTGTGTGAAGTTTGCAGGTGAGGTCCACTGGCAAGATTGCAGCGAGGACTGATGTCAGTGTGGTCAAAAAATGTGGGTCAGGAAAATGTGGAGGATGTTATACAGGGATTCGAAACATGGTCCCATGAGGCAGGAGAGAAGTGTGGATGGGTCCCAGTCTGGAATGGAACATTGTGTGGATGGGCGATCGACCACGATTGCTTGATAAGGGGTGAGAAGCACTGGTCGTCTTGGAGATGTTTTGAGTTTCCGATTTGAAGGACAGAAATGGGAAGGTCCGTGATAGGTGTGAAGGGACTTCTTATTTTGATGAAACCACCGTTTCCTGTGGCCGTCATGGATTGTGATGATTGGTGCGCAGGTTGCTTTGCTTGAAATTCTCTCATTTTCAATTTTTCCTTCTTTGACTCAATCTCTGTGTCTGTTGAGCAAGTGAATGTGGGCTTGCAGGGCTGTGCCGGGTTCAAAAGAGCAGTGTCATGTTTGTAAGATTGACAAAGTTCCTGATTGAAGGTCTTGAGTACGACATGTTGTGGATTGGTGGACATGCTTTCGGGATGTCTTGAAATGATGACAGTTGTTGTGAGTGAAAGATACGACCGTTAATCTTGGAAGAAGGATGGTGGGTGAGCTTTAAATCAGAATCGTCGCAAAACTGTAATGTTGGAGAGTTTCTGACGACTGGCATTTATCTGGATTTGCCCTGTTGTCCTCGGTGAAGGGTAGCTGACGAAGGAAATGACGAGAGTTGGTGGTTTCATTGGTAAGGGTCAACTGTTGTAAAAAGATGGGTGTCAGGAAGTTGCAATGATAGTTGGCTTCAGAGCGGTGGAAGGGTTGGGACTGCGATCGGTAGTTGGCGAAGGACAGGATAGCAGTGGAACTGTTGAGCAGTAGTCGGGCTGTGGCTGTGTTGGGAAAGGTTTCTCAATCGTGTGGAGCCAAGCTGTAGACGAATGAAAGTGAAGGATAGCCGGCTGAAACGACTTGCGGCAGGAAACTGAGGGTAGTCGATGAGGTCAACAGGCAGCGTCGGATGATCAGCTGCAGAGTTGTGACTGTAGTCAGCCAGGGGCTTTAGGCAGAGCAGGAAGACGGTCCTAGGAAACTGATGGTGTCTTGCTGGAAACTGGAATGGATCGGCCACGGACAGCAAGTAGTGAAGGATGACAGCCGCGAAGAACTAAGGCCAAAAAGAGCTGCAACGAATGCCGTCCAGGGACAGCAGGCAGCGAAGGATGGAAGTTTTAATGGACTGCTATTTTTGTCCACTAGGACAGCAGGTGGTGAAGGACGACTGTGTGCTGGAGTGCAGAAAATGGTTGACAGGGAGTTGCGGGCCGCAAAGATGAAAGTTGGTAAGGGACAGCTGGCGGCGAAAAATGACGGTCCGAAGCAGCTGTAATGATTGTCAGAGTGGGACAGCTGATCAGTGAGAGGTGTTCGCTTCCTGTCAATTTCGACGTGTAAGGTTCACCTCGTCGATCTGTGGTGTTGGCACCACATGATGGGTTCCTAAGGGCCTGAGCCGAGTTCCCACTGAGACAGTCTTTTGGCAGGTTTAAATGTGTTTCGGCAGATTCAAAGCGCAAAGGCTATCTGTAACGGAAGGGAGATACTTTATGTTCTGAATTGCTGTGATGATGGCTAGTGAGGTACAGCAGGCTGAAGTGGAAGCAACTGTAGTTTATGATGCAAAGGAGCATCGGACGGTTGATGGCGTCCTTTTTTGGTTGGTTTGGATGGACAATGGAAAAATGGTGTGGCAATCCGTAATTTGGATACATGTAAGAGATGATGACGGTCTTTCCTGCTGAATTGGAAGATCTTTGATGCCTGTCCAGAGGATGGCAGAGAATTTGTAATCCAGTCCAGAAAGTGTGAATGACAGTTGGATGATGACGGCATGTCAAGTGGGGAGGTTAAGCCTAATGTTGAGAAACTAATGATACGGTTGGTGGGTGCATGTTCTTGACTTGCAGACTGTAGGAGGAACGTTGTGTGACGGATGGTCCTAGGTCATAATGATTCAGGATAGACCAGCTAAAGGCAAAGAGGGTGAAGGACAGGACGAAGGTTCCTTCGAAGTTTCCATAAATCCTGGCATGGTATAGTCCAGTTAACGAAGGATGTCATATCCGAGGACAGGAAGTTTGATGAGGATGAAGAAAACACGTGATGGCTTTGAGATGAGAGATTGTGAAGACAAGGGCGAGTTTGGATGAGGAGACTTGGTCTTGTGTTGACAATCATGGACGACATCGTGAATCCATGTTCTTGATGTTGGACAGGGAAGAATCGTTGTGCGTGACGAGTTCATCGGTGTTCCGTTGAGTTTTGGCGTGGTCCAGTCTGCTTGAACGAGGGATGGTATATCCGAGGAAGGGGACAGGCTTGGATAAGGATCAAGAAGCAACGGATGGTTTGAGGCTTGTAAGAAAATTAATCGGGATTTTTCGTCGACCATGAGTTGTTGCATTCTGACTTTAGAGTCGTTTAAAAACGGATGCGGAAGCAAGATTACTGTGGGATGTGTCATGTCCACAATTTCAGTTTCATGCTGTGGACAGCTGTCTTTTCCTGCCCGAAGCTTGGTGTTGATTGTGAGATGACAATGAATACGTAGCTCAATCCAGAGTGAAAGAATGACAAGGGATGATGAAGGCTATTACTGAATGGATGGCTTGGTCTTGTTTTTGAATTGACGGACAGCATGATCCAAAAATGCGAGTGCTTGACTTGAGGACAGAGGCAGATCGTGTTACGGGTAGTCCACACCATTGATGAGTAGATGCGACTGAAGGGCTTCAGGATGAAGGAACGGCCATCTTGGACAGCAGTCCGAAAATTGAAAACTCGGATGGGAATGGCGAAACATGGTAAAAGTATAAAAAGTTGGTTGGCCAATCTTGAGTGAAAGAACGGTTGTTTGCTGATGAAGTGGTTTGTTGGTTGTTGACTTGTACTTGAATTACCGTACAGCACGGTCCATTATGGCATGGGCTTGAGATGAGGACAAAGGTGATGCTTGTGTGATGCTTGTGCCCGAGTTCGTGGATGAGCATGCTGGTAAACCAAGTGGAATATCTGACAGAGATTGATGCGTCTTCAAAGAGGCAATCTGTGAGAATGCTTCTTTTCTTGGCCTTATTAATTGAAGAAAAAACTGGTAGCCATCTTGGATGCTGGATAAGTCGTCATTTCACGGGAACAGTCCATGGTGTAATCCGCTTGAGCGTGCGTTCGCTGTCCGAGAACTTAAAAACAAGGACTGCATGAAATGAGGACGGACAGGAAAAAAAACGGACTGTTGCTCGAAGACAGGACAGAGACGATGAGGACGAGTTGGTAATCCAGTCTTCAGTGTACGAATGGCTGTGTGATGATAATGTACTTGAATTGTCGTATGGCACGATCCATTATGGCGTGTACTTAAGATGAGGACAGAGGCAGAACCTTGTTGAGAGAAGGACAGTCAGAGTTCTTAGATGAACCTGATGACAAGTCGAGAGAAAATTCGGACAGATCGATGCGACAACAATTTTCGGATCGGCGGGCAACGAACTACGAGGTGATGGGGCGGCCCTCTTGTTTGCAGAATCAGTCGTCGTTTCTTTAGATCGGGCCATGACATAGTCCGCTTGAGCGTGTGCTGGCTGTCTGCGATTTTGAAATTCGGACAGCTGAAATCGGGACCGGGACAGAGCAAAGGACTGACTGTTTCTTGAAGACAGGACGGTGATGTGAGGAGAGAAGCGAAGGTAGACGTTTTCGGGCTACCGCTGGAGGGAAAAGATGGCAGGCCGGCCTCGCCCAAATGCTTTTGTAGAGAATCCTCGCGCATGTGCAGGATGGGTTACGCAGCTGTCAGTCTCTAAACAGCTTTAAAACTCCAGCGAGAGCAGCATACTTCAGGGTATCACAGTTTGAATCTAGGAATAAAGCCGCAGAAAAAAGTCAGTAAAAGAAGCCACAGTCAAAAAAGCTGCAGGAAAAAAGTTTTCTGGTGAAATACGACCCAGGGCAACTGACCTAAAACCTTACCTAACATGTAACAAAAACATGAAAAACTACAACAAAATATAGACAAAACAATTCGGCTTTTTCCTTAAGCTGCTTTCCCACCGCTTTTCTTCCTTTGGTTGTTTCTTCCAGGCCAATTTTTTTTTCATGTTTTTTTTTTTTTTGCCTTGTACCTTCAGTTCAAACTGATTAAACGTTTTCGATTACAGCAGATTCTAAGGATGTGAACATATTTTTGCAACATTTGTGGTTAAATTTAATTCAAGTAAAAGAAAAGTCGTGTGCTGGTTTTCGAGATATAGCCCCGCCTAACACTGGCTGGTTTAAGTGCACTTGGATATGATTTTTTTTTTTAATAAGATTTCTCGCAGTCTGGATTTTTACGAATCTGGAACTCTTTGCTCAGACACAGCCAAAAAAAATGGGAGAACAAAATGGGAGTTTGCACACTATAAAACCAAGTGGCTTAAAATAAACATGTTTCAGACAGAAAAAAGTGTGTGCAAGTTTTAGCTGAAAACTACACACACGTTTTACAAAATTCGATGGGTTCCGTAGACTTTCACACTATTCAGATATACTTTAACTTTTTTCTCCCATGAAGAACGACAGTGGATTATTTCCCTTCATCCCCCTCCCCCCGATACTTTTTTTTACACGTACGCAAAAAAAGCAATCGAAGAAGTCATGGCCCAGTCCTAAGGACGTGGGGTTATACGAGGCTGTCGGAATGGGAAAGGGTGCCGAAAATCCTGCCCATCTCAAAACTAATACGAAAAAAAACAATCGTAATCCTTTACATGCAGTTATTTTCGTCAAATCAGACTTTTTGTGTACACTTCGTAGGGGGCGTGTCGGTAGAGAATTCAATCTACTCTTTAGAACAGCGAAAGGAGTGAGGTGCTAAATGAGCATGATCGCCGTGTCCCCGGAAACCTTACAGATGTTCCCCGACAAACATTTTACTATTCCCTGAGGGGGGGGGGGGGGCATGCCATAAGTGTCACAATGCGCGTACATCCTAACAAATGGTTCCCTGCCTGACCAGGGCCGGATTAAAACTCGTAGAGGCCTGGTGCTTAAGATTTATTGTGGCCTTATTCCCCCCTCCCACCAAAAAAGTTTTCTTTTTTGAACAATAATTTCTTCCTGTAACAACAGTAAAAACCAAACAAAAATGTATTTTAAATAGTATCGTTTCGTGACCGTGAGGCACCCTTGATGCCCTTTTCGCCCTATGGCCTGGTGCTTCAGCACACAAAGCACCCCCCTTATTCCAGCCCCGTGCCCCACAAATTCAGAGACGAGGCAACTAACCTAACCTAATAATGCCCCAAACATTGTTCCTTGCATGCAACTCCCCACCTGGTGAAATTCAGTCGAAGTTGCTTAACTAACTTATTTGACCTAATCTGTAACACCACACTGGAATCCTCACTTGTTTTGGATTTTATTTTTTCTGTGAATTTCACGTAAAAGTTAGGGATAGGCCAATTACAACTTTTCAATGTAAGTGTAACGTTTTAACGAAAATAAACAAATTGCTTATTAGATTGTGTAAACGAAAATGCTTAAATTTTAAATGTGTTGCAAACATCTCTGCACTGAGAGAAATGAAAGGGCAGCGAGTATAAACAAACGCCGATCGTAGCATCCGGGGACGGCAGTACAGTCAATAGTGTGCAGCCATCTACACTAAAAAGATTACTAAAAAAATGTTAAAACGTTTTTGTCTAGAAGGCTGCACACGTCTTCACTGCAGTCCCGAACGCTATGACAGGCGTTTGTTTACAACGCAACATGTGTTTTAAGCGTGTGTTTGAATATTAGGGCTAAACACATTTGACGTCCAACACTACAAAACCGTTACCTTTCTGTCTAAATCTGTCTAAAACGTGTTTAGCATATTTTAAAACAACCGTATTTACATTGCGTAAATTCTTCTCCAGTGGCGATTCTTACGTAGTCTATTCAAGTGGGAGAGTGCGTGGCACACCAATACCATACGGTTACCCCTTCAACGAAAACGATATTGGTAGTTCTAGACTGGAGTTTGAAACCAGCCAGTCGATTGCTGAGTGCATCGCATCGCTGTATCCTTGATGCCTTGCAAACCAGACGAAATCTTGGTCAGGTAAAAGTACATTTGACCTCTGATTGGCTGTTGTGCAACCAAGCTGCCATTGGTGGAAAAAAAACGAAACCGAAACTCCCCACCAGTAATGATAAGTTGCTAGTCGAAGCGCTTTTTTTTTTAGTACGTATTACGGCCGCAAGAGGACAACGTGCATGCCCCGTAAGCTAGCGACCAGTGCCGGAATGCATTATAACACAAAAACGATGGTGACTCCCACGTCCTAAAGGACGTGTATATAATGCGCTCCTGATAATACAAATGGTGAACAAAACTAAAAATGGTCAAATAATGTCATTCCAGAGTTGCAAAGTAGAAGGTAGAAAGTCTCTCATTTTCACTAGTAATTAAATATTTAACCTACTACCTACTAACTGTATTTAGGAAAAAGTGATGTTTTTGGTGACAAACGCTGATTTCGTTCGTTTCGCTCACTCAATCAACGCAAACATTTCCTCAGAAACGTGACTGAGTCAATGTTACCACCAAGAACCTCACATCACTTATAATTTATTTTAGTTTTATTCTCTACGTTCTGTTCATTACCTTATCACTTCTCATTCTGACAATCCATCACTTCGCAAAATAGCTGCAGAAGGTCAAGTGAAAATGTTACGGATTGGATATAAATTCGGCCTACACAAGACACTAACTCGCATCTAAAGATGCTCATGTTTTAGCACAAATAAGGAGGAACCGGATGATGACTTTACGAAAACACTAATGCTTGAAAATTGCTGCTTGAAATGATACAGATACAGACGTAAAAATATTCGTGGCACCCTATTCTGGTGTCAGTATCTAGACACACGCTAGTGTGTCGCGCCAAATTACGCAACATACATCACATCAATTCAATTGTCGAGGTTGTAAACCATTTTTGCGCGACGCCATAGCGTCAGTGTCTTATGTCCTGTATCAGAGTTGGGCACATTTTTGGTACTTTGGGAAAAATAATAATGCGGTACAAAAGCTTAAATTGTGTTGAAATCGAGAGCAATGACCACCTGGCAAAAATTAACTTGTGTAGGAATGCCAGCAAATCTGCTTTCAATGCAAAGTCTGATCCTCAAAAACGTTGAAAATGTGTTACTACTAACTGCTAGCTAGCTAGTCCGCTCACCCCCATATTAAATCCCATAGGGTGATTATTCATCGATACCGAGATAACGGGAAAGCTTCCAGCTATGAAATTGGACGAATGGGTACAGTACAATAGGAACTGCGTACTTTTATGGTTCGGAGCCTGGGGGCGTAACGGGGATGGCGTGGCAGGGCGCGCAAGTATGAAAATATTGTTATAACCATTGTTAGTATTGTCAACATGGTTTCTCATTGGACGGCCAAAGTTCGGACAATGAGAATAACGTGTATACTGACGTGTGTGCCTAGAGTAGTAAGGAATTGCGAAGCCATGCAGCGGAAGTAGCAACACCGCCATCTTGGATGACGTCACATCCGGTCCAGATGCATTATGGGTAATAAAAATGGCGACGTCCAAAGGTGGACACCCCAAAATGGCGTCTAAGATTCGTTTTCGTTTTCAGTTTCGTCATTTACATCAAAATGGTGGTGACCACAGGTTGCACTCAAAAATGACGTTCAAGATTCGTTTTCACTTTCAGTTTCAGATAGTCAGTAAATAAAGTTTCATATTTATTCAAAATATTCAAAATGGAGGTGTACATAGGTGAACACCACAAAATGATGTCTTAATAGATTCATTTTCGGCTTCTGGTAGTAAAACACCATAGTAACTCTTTAAATTAAAAGGCTTGGTTTCACTTTTCAGTTTTATAATAGTATTACTATTTATATTTATTTTAAACAAAATAGTATGATTATTCATGTGTTATACTTAAAAGACTTAAAATGACTAGTGTCAAGAAATACTTTGATTGTAGGTCAATAGATGGCAGCACATAACATTTTTTACAGCATGCGCGAGCCTACGTGTTCAGGTTGCTAGCCTTCTCTTGACGTCACAAGTGAAGCAGAAGACGTGTGGTACCACCTAGTGGGATAATCATGTACTACTCGGAGCAGACGACGCGTGGCTCTCTTAGGAAAAATTTCTCTATGTCCTATCAACTCTCTAATAGGCTATTGAAGCCTACCAGAGAAAGCTAGACAGATTTTTTTTGTACATGTTAATAAAAAATGGAGGAAAAGAAGGGCGATAAACCTTCGAAGAAAAACCTCCATTGATGAAACAGACAAAATTTTGAATATTTTCATTAAAATGTTTTAAATCGAAAAACGTCTGTTTCATTGCAGTTAAAAAATAAATATTTTAAAGAATTTAGACTAGAAAGCTGCAAATTTTGAATATTGTGAGTGTATATTTGTGTTTCCATTTTTAGAATTTTGTGTTTGGACAAAATCTTGATTATTTACAGCGTGGGGGGAAGGGAGGGTAATTTTTTTAACCATTCATCTATGCTGGGAGCAGCATGAAGGGTTGGAAATTTTACTTTTAAAATAATCTTGGGTCATTGATCCAAAAAATACGTCGAACGGTGACCAACAGAAGCGAAGCGAAGGTTTGATAAAAACACGTAATTAAAAAAAACAAAAAAGTAGTTGTACCTGTAAAGAAAAAGAAAAATGACATATTAGCAAACAAATAGAAAATAAAACAAAAATGAAAAAATTAATTAATAAACAATACTACGTTACCGTTCAATTTTGAAGGTTTTGAATTTACTGTTAAAAGAGAATAAAAAGCATTAACCTAACATTACGTACTTACGGTATTGGAAAGAAAAAGACAATGTTTGATTTTTACGTACGTTGATTCCTCCGCTGGTTGGAGTATGTTAAAGTTTCAATCTAGTACTTCGTAATAACGTAGAATTGAACCTCACTATTTTTCGTCCAGGAGTAGTCGTTTCAGTTGATTTAGACGAAATCTCCATTAATGGAATTTCCTCGTTTTCGTATGGAGGAGGTGGTGGCCAAGAAAAAGACGAAAACCTGTGGAGTGCAGTTGTAGTTGTACGGGGTACTAATGAAAATGGTTCGAATGATGGTACCGGGGGTGATGGGGAAACTGACATGGTAGGTTCAATGGTCGGATCTGATCGATTAATGATTATACGTTGTTCATATTCCGGTTGATCATGTGGAGTATTTCTGTCAATCGCTGTTGGTTCTTCCACGACTGAACTCCACGGAGCGAACCGTGACAGAAGGATGTACACCAAAATGGTGCACATCCCACCAAATACAGCAGACAACGTACTATTCACAATGAAGATCCCTATAGGAGCCATTGTGACAGAATGAACGTTCAAATCGAAAGTTACCTTGCTCTCGTATTGTTTTGAATTCCTACGACCACAATTGGCCAATGAGCTGGCTAAAAAATGACGTGATCTTAAACCAAAGTCCAACTCAGCCAGAGGACAGTCAACTGTACACAAAACTCGAACAATCAACTTAAAGGGAAAACTACAAAACAGATAACCTAAAATAGACTCTCACCATGCACATGACACAAATTTGACATGTGTTGCATGAGGAGGCTGATACCGAAACAATTTGGCCTTCTCCCACATGCATTCCCATCATTAGCTCAGTATGACACTATAAATAAAAAGAAAACTTTTAGGTAAAAAATAAAAAAAAACATTAATCTATGTTTATGGAAAAAATAATACAGTTTAAAAAATAAAAAATGACGTTACTGCTGGACACATGATGTCATAGTTTAAGCAGAATAATGTCTGTTTCCAGATTGCTCTAGATCCAAAGAAAACAAATTTTAAATATAAACCATGAAGAAAAGAAAGAGTCAGGAAAAAATTGAAAAAGAAGAAAAATACCTATAAAACATCCCATAATGATGATGGAGGTACGAAAACCTCTTTTTTCCGAAAACAAACATCTACAGTCTAAATAGTAAGAAATATTACTAAAAAGAAAGAAATATCATTAACGGACTGAATAACAAAATGTAAAACTAAATACCGAACATCGCAACAATTTTATTTCATTCTAATTTTTTGCATGTATATATAACGGAGCGTGACACTTTACTATTCAAAACCAAATCAGGTGAAATTAGCATTAGTAGACATCAGTTTGATATTTTGCGTGAAAACCAAGACTTAGTGTTTGAATGGGAAGAGGAGGTCGGGCTTGAGCTTTTAAGAGGAACGTAACAAACTTTGTTTTCTGTTTTTCTTTAGGAAAAAGAAAAACGTATTTGTTTTTTATGGCGTCTCCCCTTGCACATCATTGGATAGTTAGCGGGGAGCATGTTGATGTTGATGTGTTGATGGCTCGGACGAAAATGACCAAATGCGTGCAAAATGGTGGATAAAACAGAACGTGTCAAGGCTAAGGATCGAGATGGACCGTAGCCAAAAATCAAATCACGTAAAGGTGCAAAACGATTACGTCGCCATCACAAAAATGGTGACTGTTTTAATCTTGACAGTACAGGTGCAAAGCAATTAAAGCGTCATGTTTAATATGGCCCCCATTTCAACCTTGAAAACTGTCCTCCAACTGTTCGTGTACAATTTAGCTTTCGTATAAAAACTCAGAAATCAGGGTGTTCTCTGTCACAACTGCAAAAGGGCCACGAATTCTGTGCAACACAAAATTCAAGGTAAGATTATGTTTCTTTTTGATGTTTTAATTGATGGAATCAAGTAATGTTTTAAAGCTGGTTTTTAAGAATGGTTTATTTATTTTTTTTTATTTTTCTATCTACTTGTACAAATAACAAATTAATTTTAAAGCATGGAGTACAAAAATATGTTAAAAAATTACCCGAGAGTACATTAATTGAAGTGAATGAAACAGGTGTAGTAGTTTACGTTAAATTTTCAAAATTTTTATTTGTTAACAATCAAAGGATATTCGTGACTGAACCTGTTTCCATTCATGAATTTGAATGGGGTGAAATGGTTGACAGAACTAAACATTGGGAGATTGCAGACGGAAATCGTTTACTGTTTGAATCACCGTTGACAATAGTAAAAAAACTAGAGAACGGTGATGTTTCCATCAAAACCTCAACGGGAGAAATTATAGTAACCAGTTCTCATTTTCGTTATATCCATCAAACAAAGGCTATCGTTGATTCATGGATCCACAATCTACATTTAAAGTCTCTCGAGAGTTTTTTTTACAAACCCTGTACTAATTAGTCAAAGCGAATTAGATGATGCTGAATTATTTTTAAACGAGCTTTAAGACTGGTCTTTTTATGTTTCTTTTTAGTTGGAGCAATGAACCATTTCGACTTGTGCATTAACTTAACTGGGAATGTAATATTTCAAATGAAAAGACGCCAATATAGAGTTAAAGCTACAATGTGTCATTACACTGTCGTAAACGGTCACTATAATTTATTGAACGATGGTATAATACTTCCAATGCTTCAATGGGATCGGATCAGTTCATATTTTGATTTGTTCGAGGGGGAATTTATTCAGAACCCAGAAGGAATCCCAACAATTTTATTTCATTCTAATTTTTTGCATGTATATATAACGGAGCGTGACACTTTACTATTCAAAACCAAATCAGGTGAAATTAGCATTAGTAGACATCAGTTTGATATTTTGCGTGAAAACCAAGACTTAGTTTTTGAATGGGAAGAGGAGGTCGGGCTTGAGCTTTTAAGAGGAACGTAACAAACTTTGTTTTCTGTTTTTCTTTAGGAAAAAGAAAAACGTATTTGTTTTTTATGGCGTCTCCCCTTCAACTCCCCCTCCCTCCTTCAAATTCCGTCCACTTAGGTCAAAACATGTTTGTTCTGGTCGGAGAATATCAAAATCAGGTTAAAGTTCATATTCGTAAATATTTACAAAATGCACTAGCCTACATTCCTTCAGCATACGGTGTTGCTATTTCAATCGAAGATTGGAAATCAATTAGTAATAGTTTCATCAATTGGTTACCTGTACTCCAGTCTGAAA
>JAHWFP010243192.1:0-15170 GCA_023313725.1 Lithobius niger
AGTCGATGGGCGATATCCCTCACATGGCCAATCCGCTCGAACTACGTTTCGATGACGTCTCGGCCTCGCCTCGAACGTCATCTTGACGTAGTTCTCGGGGATTGGCCATGTGAGGGATATCGCCCATCGACTCATAAATCCCATACAGTTTGCCACGGGTTCTATAACTAATTTATCGTACGGTCGCTAACTATTAAAATGAAAAACAAAATTGGTAAGGTAATAAGCTGTGTTGTTTATATAACTATTACCTATCGCTGACTGATAATTAGGTAGAATCTGACCACATCTAGCACTGTCTAGTATTATCTAGCACTTGCTTGCACCAAGCGAAGGAATGCAAAACCAGGGGCGGATTTAGCATGGTGCGGCAGCCCACCCTTCCTGCCCCCCAAAATATAATTTTTTTTTTACGATTTTTTCAGCCCGACCTCCTTAATTATTCCGTGAAAATGTTATACGTCATCGTGCATCTAGAAGCAAGCTGTAAACGTTAACAATATTACTGGGCCATAGATTTTCGTTCGTTTTTTAATCGGTGATAGTGCCGTTTTCATTAGGCCTATTTCACAAAAAAAATATGGACTGAGTTGAAGCATACGTTACGTTAAGGTTAAATTAAAAGTGCCTGAAGCTGCTGTCTTGAAAAAAAAAGTCCTTCGCCCACTACGTTTCCAGATATGCCCTCTTTAGCTCCCCACCCCCCCGCCCCACCCCCTCCTCAACAATCCAGTCATGACGCCGTCACTGCGAAAATATGTGTAGAAATGACGTAGATAGGGCCGTATCCCAGACAAAATACTGGTCAGAATAATGTTGAATGCCACATTTTCTAGCTGAATCAGTCTTTTTTCCCCAAAATTGTACGACATTTTTTTTGTATATTTTCTCTCTTTTTTTTCTTGAAGTGTAACAGTCGTATTCAACAGTTAATTTTAATCGAAATGAAGACGCCGGACAACGCCCTATATTTACGAAAGAAAGCTCAATGAAAGCCTTCCAAAGAAAGTGATAGGTTTGAACCAAATCTACTACTTCTGTAGTTTTAAAGCGGAGACGACTTTTCAGCAAAAAAAAAAAAACTCAACACTCGTCGTTGAATCCGGGGTTCACTGTCTATAGCCCCGGATTCTATAATGGATGTTGACATTTTTTTGTTTATTTGTTTATTTATTTATTTATTTTCATGTATTTGTTTTTTGTTTATTTTGTTATTTTTAGTTTATTTATTTTCCAAATGTAGTTTCTTTTTGCACCAAATGGCTTGACTTGAAAGAATTGTGTTTTTCTAAATAAGTTTTTATTTTTTTTATTTTGCCGAACGTTTGGACCTAAAAAAATCACGTCACTGTCATAGCAAATTTTGGTCAATAAATTCCTCAAAAAAATTTTCTTTAGGTAAACTTTGCCAGTACATTCCTGTAAGAGAAATGAAGCTGTGGTTAAGAAGACAAACAGCAGTACCCGGATGCTACGGCTGGGATTTGTTTAATAAAATGATTTCTTTAGCTTTCGGAATGTCAAGCGTAGGATGTGGGATTCAGTCACCGCTTCCATTTCTTCCCAACTTCCCAACGCTTTATTTCTTAGTAATAATTTCATTTCCACTTCAAAATTTGCATTTGAAAGAGCCACACAAAATAAAAATAATGTCTACTTCTGATATTCTGCGTATCAGTCATGGCTTACCTTCAGCGGCTGAAGCGACTGACATCTGTTGGTAGAAAAGTAGTTTCTCACCTGACAGATTCGACAACTAAAGTTTCGTTTTCGAAAGGCGATGAAACGAAAGTGAAACCTATAAGTTGCCTGCTATATGATTGTAGTGACGGTTTTCACCAACAGATGACAGCACGTACTGGAACAACTGCTTAACACCCGAAGCGACCAAGGGTCAGGGGCTCGGCGCAAAAAAAGAGCAGTCCCTCGACTTCGTCCCGCCCCCCCCCGCCCCCCCAAAAAAAAAAAAACACAGTGGGTACACGAGTACCAATCCAACAACAACCGAGGCCGAGGCGAACCCGTTGACCAACCGTGCCGCATCACAAGCCACCATGACTCTTTAAATTCGACTCCGTTTAAATTTTTGATTCAGAACCTAATTCAACATAACCATACTACGACAATACCAGTAGAGTAATACAGTTAAATAAAAAATGAATGCCCTTTCCAGGGTGCTAAGTAGACGATTGGGATTTTGAGTGACGCTATCTAAGGTTAATCTCTAATACAAATTGCAGCACTCGATCGCTAGGGCACTTCAGAAAAATGGCAACATGATGTTAATTCATATGGCTAGTGAGCAGTGATTATGATAAGGTCGAGTTAGCATTATGCTAGGTTTACTGTAGGCCCAATCCTAAAGTCTGGTGATCAATTCCCGGACTTAGGATAGCACGTGAATTTTTTTTTATCATAATTGCTACTCACTTCAAATCCCCCAAAAAGAAAGAACCCAAGGGAATTAATGTGAGGGGAAGCCTTTGGGTAACGCCAACTGCTTCCCTCACAGCCAGGATAAACTCAGTCGGGGCCAGATTACAATCGAACAATTCTTTACGGCACGCTGACACGTCCGCACACCTCGGCAGTCGCGTCGCAAGAGACGCGGGAAACTGACAAAGATCTCAGTCGTAACTAACGCCAAGATTGCCTGTCGACAGATGACACCTGACGGCGGGAAGGGGAAATCAAAGAGACAACGCTAGGGCCAACTGAGAACAATTACATTAATAGCCCCACCACGCATCAAGGCGAGCTTTAAAGCAGGACAAGTTGGGTGCTGCAACCAGAGAAACCGGCAGAGAATTCCATGGGTTAACCACTCGCTCACAGAAAAAGCGTTGTCTTATATTGAGCAGGGGTGGTTGGCGGATAAAGGCTAAGCTTTTCTGTAAGGTTGCAGATACCAGAATGTAACTGCAGTGTTTAGTCCACATGAAACCTTGCTTTTTACTGTTGTTACGTTTTAAGATGATAGGTAAGGCTGGTGACAGCATGAGGCGTGTTATTGCTGTGCTGCCTGGCTAAACAGCAGCCCTGCAAAATAAAAAAAAAAATATATCATCATGCATCATCAATCAATAGGTTAATTAACGGAAAAGAGACTACCTGACTCATAATAGCTGCTGAAGAGTTAAGCCCCAAAAAAGTAGGGGAGTGTGCGTTGAAGTGTGTTTATCTAATTCTCGTTAATTCCAAGTTAACTGCAGTTTACAACAAAGGGTTTTAGCGTTGATAAACGATAACACCTATTCAGATAAAATATAACTGAGCAAAAAACGGCTTCGCCGTTTAGAAAAAAAACATTAAAGCTCGTATCCCCATACTCACAGCCAATAAAAACGGATTAGAGTTCACTCAAACGCAACGAACTATAATTTGTGTTCATTTTGTGTATGCATTTTTATTTTTCAATTTTGTAGCGTTTTGCTGTTTATGGCGTCTATTTTGTGTGTGTTTGTGGGTTTACGTTTTGCGAGTTGGAATACAAATTATAGTTCGTTGCGTTCGAGTGATCTCTAATCCGTTTTTATTCGTGTACCTTCAGGGCTGTGAGTATGGGCATACGAGCTCCTATGTTTTTTTTTCTAAACGGCGAAGCCGTTTTTTGTTCAGTTAATTTGTTGGCTTTTTTCGCTTCCATTTTATGTGTCCACTGATTTTTGTTTTCGAAAAACGGAGCATTAGAAATGGATACTTATGTTTAGGTTCCGCCGAAGGTTTGTCCCATGATTATTATTTGATGGCAACACATTAGCGTATTTCTGGATTTAGCATGCGTCATCTCGATGAGTAGTTGATTGTGGATTGTTTCAGTATCGTGGTAAGAATCGTGGAAACAACTCAACTTGCTTCCCGAAGCTCGCATTGAAAAAGTAAATAAGTCACTCAGTCATGTCGGCCGCCCAATTTTGAGGCCGAGACTTCGCACCCTGCGGTTTAAAACTTGAAGATTTAAGGAAAAATCAAGTCCATTTAATTTTTGGTTCTCCACAACGAGCTATAGCTAACTCAAACAACGACAATGTTAGTTTCCCGGCACCCAACCATTGTTGCATCTTGTTCGAGTGAGCTATAATCCGATGGCTTTCGCCCGTTTGCCATAATCCCGGAAGACCTGAATATCTTAGCCCAGTAGCCATAATCCCGTTTGTCATACATGCCCGTTTGCCATAAATCCTATATCAAGTCTCATTTCAAATGGAACTCTGAAAGACTTAACATTCAAAACTACATATGGATCATTCATTCCTGGTGCCCAGTTTCTGAGCCGTCTGTTGAAAAAACTCGTCACTGTTTGTCATTAAAAAAAATTATGGATAATTAATGAGCACGTGTACTTTTCATGTGGGCCAAAAAATTAAAAAAATCCGTTTTCATACCAAAGTTTAATCATAGTAATCTTTTTTTTTTGGCTGAAGTAGGGGGCAGATTGAGAGTATTGCGTGGTGTTACTTTTCTGAATCCAAAATCCAATATTGGAATTCGAAAATGTTGGTTCTAATATTTCGAAATGCTTGAAAATTCAAAAAATTGTCACTTTCTTTCAATGCATAATGTTGCCCCATTTTTAAGTAGAAGTTTCATGTGTGGTATCATGACTACACTATTTTTATTGTTTTTAAACCACCTTAGAAAAATTTTCAAATTAAATCGAATTTTTTTAAAAAAAGTTAAGTTTTAATATGTCCAAATAACATAGAACCGCATTTTAATTGGAATGACAAACAGTAAACCAGGAGTGAACAATTCATGCGCAGTTTTGGACGGCTACGGACATTCTTTCTTGAAATTGGGTTTTAGGACGACGTCGTCAAATCCGTTGGTATAGCAAACGGGATTATGGCAAACGGGAAATTATGGCCAACGAGAAATCGAGCAGAAGAGGGGAAGAGTATGCAGAAGAGCTGGGACGATTGCCATAAAATCGGTCGTCAAACAGTATTATGGCAAACGCACCGTAGCCAATCCGATATTGTGCGCCTCGCCTACTTTTACCCTATTGTTACATGTTGCAGCATTGTAACATTTTGACATTGTTAGCCGCTCCGCCGCCTCCTCCTGTTCAATTTTCTGAAATTCTCGTGCGCAAACGAACTCTAATAAGCACTGCCTCCCGGCAGTGCTAATATTTGAGCATGGCGACCACTAGACACGTTGTGTCTTTAGAGCTAAGGCAGTTTGACTATTTTCAGGCATTTGTTGATAAATAACAATGCTACAAAGAAGGCTGAAACTTGTTTGATCGGGAGACTTTGGTCTCCTCACAATATAAAAGTCACTGTTAGTGACACAGCTTACCGTTTTCTTGTATGAAAAACGACGTGAATACCGTTGATATTTACCTAATTACTGGTTACTACCATGCTGTTTCTTAATAAGTGCAACCTTTCTCATACGTTGTAAAACCCTATTGGCAAGGTACCTCAGTACAATCATGCTGCATTTGGCCAATCATCCCTCCCCTACCACGATCACGGGGTTTCACGGGCCCTGTCTACAGGCCTGGACATAATAGTGGAATTGGCTGGGAAGGGTGTGAGGTTGTCAACGGTAAAGTCAAAATTCTCAGAAGAGGGTCAAGACCCCTACAGTGTCACTGAATATTGAGGGGCAGTCGATGATGAGTGCTAAGTGTTCGTCATCTTGGTGTCATGGCCAACTGATGCCCGTGTGATCCTAATGCTGCTGCAGGCCAGATGTCGGGATGAGGGAGGCAAGTGTTCCGTCAGTTCTTCCTGGGCTCTGTGCAGTTGCAGTGGATTACCATCTGCCATTCGTGTGTCTGGCACCAGTGGCTGCGATTTCGTGCTGTGTAAGTGGGGGGGAGTAGTTAGGGAGATAGGTGAAAAAATCGTGCCTTTTGTCATAAAAGCATGAAAATTGGCAGAAAACCTCCTTGTAATCTATTAATAAAACCCAAGGATGGGGTCACCGGAAATGGGGTTCATGGTAGCTGTGATGCCATTTTTCAAAATGGTGGACTAAAATTGCAGCAGCCACACCAAAAAAAGAGACGTAAAAGTTAGGCACATAGCATATCACCCTTAATTTCACTTCTAATGGCTCACACATTTCAAATTAAACGTCACAAAGGACCAATCTGATGATTTATTACATACATATTATATTTTATGCAAGAGCGATTTCGAATAAATTACTTCTGTAAGTAATAAGCAATGCTGAACACTGGTTTCTACTTCACAGTTACAGTTACAATGACACAAAGCTCTGCATTTTAAGGCTACCCTTAAACGTTTGCATCTTGACATCATGCAGCCTTTTTTTAATCCACTGTGTAGTAGTTCATGCAATGACCTTCCTGCTTCGGGCAGTGTTGTCCAAAACGGCTTCCATTCTTCAGAGTATGTCCAACCCCAGTCACCAGGCGAAGGGAGGTTTTATACTGCAATCAGTGTCTCTTCTCTATATCTCAATTAGCTCAAATGGCTTTATTCTCTTTAAATGCTTTTCCCATACATATCCTCCTTGGTACACTTCCATTCTTGCGTGTTCCACTAAGGTGGCCTTAGTTGGTGGAGTAGCATCAATACTGCGTCTATTCTTCACAAAACGAGCGTTCGACATGCCTGATCAATATCTTCCTGAATGCTGGTCCTGTCATACAGCAATATGGTTATCATTTCTTGGACATGCACTCGTCTGAGATATCCGAAGGTTCTGCAGAAAGTTCAATGAACATCTTAGTTGCATCCAACATGAACATTTCCCCCTTGTTGCTAATGATGAAGTAGCATCACATCCTGTGAATGCGTGGAACATCGGTAAATCTCAAGACTTTTCAACACCAAGTGATACAGCAATTTTATACGCAGGAATGTAGCGATACTTTTGGCCTGTACCGAATGCAACCTGTACATCGCCTAGCTTAGGCAGTGATGTATTGGTCAGTACAAGTACATCTGTATCAACTGTATGCACTAGAATCATTTTAATGCTTTTTTGCACGGTATCAGCTGTGTGGAGCAATATGCGGGTATCCGCTTCCTCATGGTCATAAGGAGCCATATTGTTACTATCCATTGCCGGGCAGGGCAAAACATCTTTCCCAAAAGTGCTTACTACCTGCTTTCCAAACATGGCAAGACAAGTGAATGCTTTGCGTGAAAACTAAATAACTAAGTTTTATTTTCGTCAACATGAAGAAACTGTGCCCACAGTGTCGTTGAAGGTCTTAAATGTAGTTTGCTTCAGTTTTTTTATGTTACATACACCATCCAGTATAACTGCAACGGTCTATGGTGTTTCGGGGTGAATACCAAGACAGCTTTCTAGGTAGAGCAACAGCTAGGTCGGATTTCTGTTCAGTTTGTAATCAGTTGCATTGTGATATGGAAGAAGGTGATAATGGATTTTTATGCTTGAAAAACTTTTCTAGATCACCACCACGTGTCTGGCAAGCTATGTACAGTCTGGAAAAAAAACTGCAGTCCTTTTGCAAAGACGAGACTCCTAGTTTTGTTGTTGATGCCTTGGGAAGGAATGGTTGAAATGGATGGAATTCATTCTCGGTTACGGGGGTGTATTAAAGGCTTTTTTTCGTTACAGCAGTCATTCCTTCACAAACTATTTGTACTGTCGGTTTCCTTTATCTTCAGTATTGAGTATTGAAGCCACAGCAGTTGAGTCAACAACATGATGTGTATTGATTGATGATTCATCAAGGAATGGGCAGCCCATTTTTTCAGTCACACTGGTTAGTGATTTCACCTGCATTGCAAAGACTGACTTTACGCTTATTGAGTTTTCATGATGATGTGTGTCAAGGTCCCTATCTTCCCTTCGCTTTGCCAACTAGAACTGAATTCGACAATTAATCTGGCAGTTTCAGGTCCAGCCACCATCCATTTTTCGCGGGCTTCTGGGTTCTGGGTTAATTCAACTGCTCCTCCATCCCCTTTAACAACAGCACTATTCTGCCGACGTTCCTGATCAATAGCCATTGATGAGAATGCTCTCCCGCTCTTACATACTACGAAAATACCATTTTCTAATGCTGCTGCTGTATCTTGGTGTTTTCTCAAGACTGACCAAGTCTCGGATATGCACTGGAGCCCATTTTGCGTAGTTGGTATGGTTAAACACAAAGAAACATGGGGTTAGTTTTGTCAAACTCTCTATGTAAAAATTGCAATTTCCTTCCCATAGTGACCTAACGCACATTAGAAGGATGAGTTCCAACGTATCAGAGATTTACCAGTAACTGAAACAGAGGAGAGTCCCTGCATCTTTGAGTGCACCAGCTGTCATTCTTCCACGTTTTCACCAGAGCCAATAAGTTCTATGTAATTATTGTAAGCCTTCTTCATCAGGCTGCAAAAACAGCTAGCAGCTAGACATGATGGGCATGTCTTGTTCTGGTTACGTGGGATGCAATAATTTAAAGAATGATTCGCAGTTCTTGCAGACATAACCTCAGCCTTGACTAAAGGTTGAACCTGTCTGGCCCTTCAAGAATCAGAGCTACTAATGAAAAAAAGGGACTGAGGGAGGGCTTTGACTTGACTACCTTCTTTGACGTTATACACTCGTCTTTGGTTCTATTTGAAACATATCCCTCCTGATTAATTTGGTAGCATTACAATAGCTTCATCGTCACGATCCTCTTCACACAACCTTTTCATAGCATATCCTATAACCAGATCAAGTGCTAAGACCACATCACGACCTTGTTTGGTTGCTTTCAAGTTCTTAAAATTTGCCAGTATTCCTGTTTTAAAGATTGTACTATGAACGTGGTACTGAATACCTAGCTGTTCAAGGCGATCTGAACACAGTTTTGAGAGATCTGTTTGTTTAAAGACTGGAGTAACTTCAGTGTCTGTTTTTGCATCCTCAAGGTTCGACAGTAGTTCTGCAAGGAGACCAAAATCATGATTTATGGTGTCCGTACAGCTACCTGAATCAGCCGATATGTTGTATAAAGCAGCCAAACAACGTGCATGGTACTTCGTGTCCTTTGCAACCAGATCATCTGTACTTAGTTTGCAAGTAGTCTCTCGCCTTAAAGCTCCATGGCACATTACAAACACGGGCATCAAAGTGGAAGGTTAAAGCGTCATGAAGTCTCTCTGAAGTTGATTGACTGAGGAAAAGACATCTCTTTCCCTGATTCTTCATGAGTATTGCTTAAGCGAGTGTACTCTTTGAGGTACTTTCCTCACCAACTAGCTTTCTTCTTCTTAGCTCGTTTAATTGAACTTAATGCAACATGACTTGTGACACTTGGCTCCGTGTTCGCGCAGTCTCACAAACACCATCTCTGTCATCGAGCCATCTTATATCTATATTCATGAGCGTAGCTCTTAATTCGTGGAAATGAATTATGTTATCAGCCAAAGTATTACCTCCTCACCCAGGACTAACATCTGTATGGCAGGAATCTGCAGGGCACTTCAGGGATTCAGCAGTTTCTTTTCGACACAGCGCACATATCATCTAACTTATTGTCAAGTCAGGCTCACAGTCTACTGAATATTTTTCAGTGGCTTAACTAAGTTGTGTATTTTTTTTATCACCATTGTAAGTTCTATACTTTAACTGTAGCCCAGAAAGCAAGGAAATAAATAGTGAGAAGCCCTATAACAAATTATATTTGTTACACTATAATTAAGATTTTACTATTATTTTATAATTTTTTAGCACTGCTTTTCCATAAAACAGTTTCCAAGGGTGGAATTTTTTAAATTTTTGGTGGCCCCACCTCTAAATCGTCAATTTAGAATATACAGTGACGTCCTACCAAGTTTCATGCTTTTATGACAAAAGGCACGATTCTTCCCTTTTACTGCACATATCTACCTAACTAGAGTCAGTGTTTTCCTTCGTTTTGTCACTGGCTGCAATTTCCTGCACGTCTTTTAGAAGCTGGGTTGGGTCCCCCAAGTGTTAGAGGAAAAGAGTTGTTGATCCGTTTAGTTTTGCGTTACTTAGGACGTGGTCTGAGTGACCTGATAGCAAAATCTTTCATAACTACCTGACACTAACCAAAGTTTCGTTTTGCTGGTAGGGGTATTCATCTATATTGTGAATCATCAGTACGTCACTTTCCTGGTGAGTGCATGTTGTCGCCAATTGGCCCATGGATGCTTAGTTAGGCCTTGATTGCTCTGGAGCCTGAATCGTGTGTACTAAAGGGGCAGTTCTGGCCGCCTCTGCAGCAGGGGACGCAAATGTACTGTGACATGTCATTTTTCATCTGTGGCTTGTGTTGTGGTGTTTGTGTTTGGGTGTCAGAGTTGAAACTGCAGTACGCTCATTGATTGACAAAGTTACCGAATGTAACACAATCAATTAACATAATCAATTAACACAATCAATTGGAAGTTCAGTTGCTCTGGACCATGGTTTAGCTTTGGTGGCGGCATATTTGGCCATTCTGTCATACTCGGAAGAAGCTATTCACTTCCTTTAGAGGCAATTCAAAAATTTGGATTTCAGTTGTAAAGTCTGGTGTAATGGTGCGAGTAAATGGGGTGCGTAGAGATTCGGAGGTGGAGGGTAATTGAGTGGCAGATACTCTTTCGTGTATGCTTCCTCCTGGGAGAGAGGTGGAAGTTGTCACTGCCCCTACTGATGAGAAGTCAGTGGTAATATCAATGAAACGTTTGGAATGGGAGGAAGTGTGGCTCCAGGTGAGGAGGATAGGAGACATTTCTTAGTGTTCACCGTTCAGTGTCGCTGCTGGCATAGCTTGTTGACTCAGTGTGCTGCAGTTATCCTGTTGCGTCTGCATACTGGCCACTGTATCTCTGAATTCCTGCCTGTATGCACAAGGGAAAGCTACCAGTATGATATTGTGGAATGGGTTGTAGAATGTGGAGTATTTTCGTGCTTCACGTTCCATATATGACTCCCTAGAGGCTTCGACTTATGGCTGGAACTTAACTGGCGTGCCTTGTAGCAGCTTGCTTATACATCCATTTACTAGCATATGTCTTTGCGTCTAGCCTATATTTGCCCTTTAGCAGACTCTCGTCAAGATCAGAATTATTTTCCGTTAGATTTACCCTTCAATGGTTTTCAATCCTTCTTAATCAAAGAAATCACGCAAATAATTGAATTTATCAATTTTAGCTGTTATTCATAAATAATTGTAATTTATCAGTGAACAAAACTTGTCCCAAAACGTCTTCTTCTGTGAAATGTGGCCATAAAGATAACACATTTTTACATCGAACTATTGTTTAAGGTGACGACACTAACGTCACCGGTGTCCATACAAGGGTCCAGAAAACTATTCGTCTTAATTTTTACCACAATTATTTCGTCCATACAACACTCGCGTTCGTTCATCTTGACTTCTGAGTCAGCTTCATCACTCAAAACTTCTAAACGTTGCAGAACTGGTATATTGTTGCTGCTTTTTTGGTTTCTAATTACGTAAACCCTATTTCTACTTCATCTAGTTTTTTGTCTAGGATGTTTTGAAGCAATTTGGCTATTATACTGTCATGTACAGTTTGATTTATGGTAGATTTTCGTGCCACACGGCTTTGTTTTAACTTTATCAGGTCGATGGTATTTATGTAAAAGGAAATAACGTTATTGTAGGTTTACGGATTATTTATTCCGGTTACAATGGCATTTTTGTTTGACAATAAATTCTAACCAAAGGCCCAGGCTTAGCCACTTTTGGCTTCGCACGTTTTACCTTAGAAAAAAGTAAAGATTACTAGTCAACGACGAAGCTTTCTCTCACTTGAAAAGTAAAAAAAACAACAAATTTCCCTAATTCTGGAGTAAACACGGAAATAATGGGAATCCTAATCTAAACCATCCAATTTTAATCAAAAGGCTTTCAAGATTGTTTCCAAAAGGGTTTCGCCACCAAAAATGACGCCTACTAGCACATGGAAGAAACAATACGTACATTTAACCGTGGATCCCTATGAAAGTTTCAGCTAGAGAACACAACTACTCTAGCTTAGAAATTAGTTTAGTCAATAGCACAGTGTGAAACTATGCCACCGCCAGCTACTGAACAACAACTGGTTAGCAACAGGCAACCCAGCGATCATAACAGGTGTTGTCTGGACTGTAGTTCCCAAAATATTTGTCAATTAACGATTAGGTTCAAAGCTAACTTTCACCTCTAATACAAACATGAGAGTGATATATCTTTCTATCTCCCACACGCCTACTTGTCCTTCTCCAAGCAGACATATAAGCTTATTGAAAACTTCTCAACACTCCAGTCTGGATTTTGTACGGCTGCCACCAAGCTTCCAAACGCTGACGACTAAAGGTTGACAATGTAAATAAGATACACAACATATGCTTTTGAATCTACATATATTGCAATACTTACACTGCATTTCCACTATTACAAAAATACTTCAAGCCTTCTGCATTGCAGGAAACAGCCCCAAAAGCATGGGCGTGAACAGAGAGAGGTCTTGCTGTACCAATCCCAGAGTGCTGAATGTTCGTTTCGGCTTCTTTCTCTTTACTCCCCCACTTGAGGAAGGTCCGTTATTCCCATTAGGTCATATTTCGTGGACGCTGGTCTATCTCAAGAGGCCCAATGGAGGGGAAAGTACTTCTGCGTTGGCCAGTGTTAACTGAAGAACACACATTCGGACCCCAGTCTTGTGCATTGTCCACAAAAACAGATGCCTGCTAATGAACAAATCTAACACACCTATTTATTTAAAGCAAAAGTCATAACAAGCGACTGTTGCAAAGCGTGAGTGAACAGCAGAGAAGGTGGCCTAACATTTAAGCATCAGAGAACTGATGAGATTACGTTTAAGGTATTAGCCGTACATAGTAGACCTAATAATAGCATAAATTTAGCCACTGCTGAAATGAAATGACGAGTGACAGATAGCAGTTCCTGTAGGTTGAAAACCTTGGGCGGGAAACTACTCTACTTTCGTAAGATCACTTAATATATTAGAATACAAAAACGAACTCGTTTGATGCTAAGGTAAGGTTTAACTGATCCGAATGTCAAAACAGCACAGGAACCTCACAAATAAACTTTCTTGTAAGATTTCAGATACAGCAGTGTTGCTGTACTGTTTACTCACTTGAAAACTTACTGCTGTAGTCAAATATTTTTACCATTTTTACTTTTGCACATGATAGATCAGCTAATGATTGGTTCATTCTACTTGGCTTGACGAAATCGTGGAAAAAGTTTAAAAACTAATCGTCTTAGTGTGCCTAGCACAGCTCTATGAGCAATTCATGGTTCGTGCGAAATCTAGAAAACCTGGAAATGTCCTGAAAAGTAATAATGAAATTCCATGCCTGAAAAGTGCTTGAACATCTTGAAAAATGATATATGTATCATCAGTAAGGTGATGCACGGAAAGTATGCAGTTCAGGTGTGGTCACTGGGTCTGCTAAAAGACATTGACAGAATCGAGTCGGTGCAGAGAAGATTCACCAAGTCAATCCTTGTTATGAGACATCTGACGTATACCCAACGGCTGAAAAGTTTAAACCTTGACTCCTTGGAACTCTGGCGTTTGAAAACCGGCCTTATCATCACTTACAAGTCTACACGAGTTAACACCGCCTGAGCTATCGATACTTGAAAGTAGTTATATTACAAAAACTAGTGGGCACTGCAAAAAATTGATCAGCCCAATGAAAGTAGGCATCATTTCTTTAGCTTCTGGGTGGTTCCTGCTTGGAACTCATTGCCAAAAGTCACTGTCAATGCCCCTTCGGTCAGCTCCTTCGGGAGACTTTTGGAGAGAGCTAAACTGAGTCCATTCCTGTTTCGACCAGATTTTTGTTGGTTTATTCTCGATTGATAATAAGTGGTGAACAGGCTCTCAACTGATCAGTCGTGTTCTATTTGCACAACAAATATTTTATTATTTTTGTTAATATCATTATAAAACGTGCAATTGGCAGTGAATAGTCTTATTTTTTTTAGCTTTTGTAATTATCTTCTGCATGTTTCACATTAAAAGAATTTTCACTGTGGTATGTTACGCCAAATGGATTTGTGATGTTCCTGCAGTACTCGGAGCCAAAATACTTATAAAAAATAAAAAAATAAACATAATAAAAGGTTTGTTGCAAACGCAACCGGAATGGAAAGGACTTGGTGGTCACTATAACTGCCATCCGAACTTATAAATTACAAAAGTTTAAGAGTTAAAAAGTTAAAAATGAAGATGATATCCCGGCAGTAGAGGAAGGGTAGATGATATTGGATTGGGGTCACGAATGCCTTACCACCAAGGTTAGACCAACCAGGGACACAATGGTCCCCGATGGCATCGCCAAACGTGAGGGACGAGTGAGATGAAAATAAAAATGCATCGTAGGTTAACGCTCGGCCTCCAAATCAAATGATTATAATAAGATAATATAATAATAATAATAATAATAATATAATAATGTATTCAGTATTTACATATATACACAGATTACAACAGCAATGCATGTGCATGCACGAAGCCAACTTGGCTTGTATGTGCACTGAATATTAATATGTACATAACTGTATCTATATTTCTAACATACAACATTTAACATTTCATATCTAACAGATCAAATACGACTGTTATATATCAAAAAGCCAATTTTTAATAATAATTCTTTTTACATTTCCCCTATTTATTTTTTTCCTAATTTCAAATGGTATCTCATTGAGTATAGTTGGCACGATATATTCAGCGCATCTTTTCCCGTACGAGTTTCTCCATGTGGATACCTTCAACCAGGCCGAATAGTTTCGAATAGCTCTAACTGTTCCCTTTTGGTAAGTCTCATCAAAAAAGAATTTAATAATCATTGTCAACTTAAACAGCTGATTAAAGTTTAGAAGGTTATGTTTTTTTTAGGATATCTTTAGTAGACCAATCCCGCGAATTTCCAAAGAGAGCTTTAGTCGCTTTATTTAGAGTTTTCTGTAAGCGTTCAATATAGGTTTCAGTTGCTGAGCCAAAAATGGTACACATGTATCGTACCTGGGACAATATCCATGATTCATACAAAACTTTTTTTATTTCAATGCCAAACGTTCTATTTATTAAGAAAAGAGTTGGAATAATTTTTCGAATATTTTTTTTTATATTTTCAATATGCGAGTAAAATTTCCAATTCTCATCAATCAAAATTCCTAGATATCGTAGTGATGCTACTTGCTTGATCTGTGGGCAGGTATTACAAACAATAGG
>JAHWFP010243193.1:0-15393 GCA_023313725.1 Lithobius niger
GCAAAATAAACAAAGTTATGATGGCTGATACCAGGTTGAATAACTTGGTCAATAAATTTAACACAAGTCAGTTTGTCTAACCATAACAAGATCTGGCATTGTTAAAAATGTAGGTAGGTTTTGTTACCAACTGATCAAGGTCATGGATGATGCAAACATTACGTAAGGATTGACCACCAGGAATAGTAGGTTTCACTAAATTAATATTAAAATCACCAACTAAAATGACGTCGTCAATGTCAGATGCAAAAGTGTAAAGAGAATTTTCAACAGATTGGAGAGATGAAAGTGGGATGTTAGGAGGTCGATACACAATCCCCAACGCAAGCGATTTGTTTTTAATACGAACATTAACCAAAGTTGTTCAAAGTTTCCCTTACCATTTGCAGAAGCAAATAAAGTGGTAGCTTTAATCCCATTTTAATGTAAGCAGGACACCACCACCACCTCCACCACCAACGATCATTTCTAACAATATAATAATAACCTGGCATAGAAACGAGCTTATCGCCAATGATGGGTTTTAACCATGTTTCTGTAACAGCAATAATGTCAAAATTGCCAGCATAAACATATTCCTTAAATTCAGTGAAATGTGGCGAAATAGATTGGACGTTGCTTAAACCCACTTTTAACAAAGTATTAAACTCGCTTTTGATGATTTTAATTTTCTCAGAAAGACTGGCAAAGGAATCTTCAGAAAAGCTGTCGTCAGAGCTGGAGTTATAAAATGAGTCACTAAAAGAAAACGGGTACGATGAACCCTGACTTTCATTTAAGTTAAACATTGTAAACGGATTTGGGGTCAGACAGATTAGTGGAAATATCTTTACCCGACTCACACGAGTCTAAACTCAAAGCAAGGTCACAGTGAGGGATAGAACGGGGTTGAAAGGGAGAAAATGGGGTCAAAAGGGGTTGGAAAAAAAGCATGGAGGTAGAAAGGTAAATAAGGAAGGAAAACCAAAACTGGCCTGTAAGCCAACTTGAGCAACAACAAAAAACGCATACAAAATGCAAAAATGAAAAAATGCACGCAGAAGAACAAAAATGCATAGAAAAAAGCATAATCACTGAACTATAAAATATGCAAACATGACGCACCCAGGAGGAAAAAAAAATTGTTAAAAAAAAACAAAACAATAATAACTGTAAAAAAATAGTAATAATAAAACAACCAGCAAAACTCAATGAATATTCAAAACAAATAAAATGCCTGATGATCATTTACTTGTATTTTATTAAATCATTAAGACAGTCAATACGAACAATCTTCTTGTTCTAAATACCAAACACGTTGCCATCCATAGTCCAAGTAGATGAAAATACCTTACTTTCGTGTGCTTTTTTTGTAAAGCTGCAACCTGGTCGGGGTAAGATTTTCAGTAATAGTCCTGCGTGTAAGCAGCAAATTTTTCAAGAAAACTACACTTTGTGAGGATAACACAATCTTCCGTGTACTTCATGTCCACACCTATGACAAACTTTTAGGAAGAGGTGCCCCGTCAAATCTGTCCAAAAAACAACGTGGCAGACATTTTTGTTTTTAAAATGGCTGCTATACAATACAAAAATTCAAAATCGCGGTAAAGTATGTAAGGTTGGTGTCAATTGCTAGGTTTTAAGGTCTGCCGAATTCAAAAAAATGCTCTGAAAAGGTGCCAGGACTCCACACAGCAAGCTATCCAAGATGGCGATCAAAATGGAGGAAAAAATTCAAGTGTTTTTTCATAGTTTTAAAATATACTTCTAGAGTCCAGAAGATTTGAATTATACCTCGAGCCAAGACTGTTTGCCGTGATGTCATCGTGAGTCAGCCACTGACGAACGTGGATAGCGGCTCTTTGATCGTCTTGAGTGGACTAGCCCAATCACGTGATGTCACGGCAAACAGCCTTGGCGCGTGGTATAGTGATCAAAAAAGTGAGTTCGTTCGCAAGGAGTACTAGTAACTAGAAAAAACACCAGCTCAAATCCACAATGTAGTGTGTTTGTAATTAGGGGATAAGCTGCGCCTGATTCTCTATGCTGTAGCACTGCATTTTTTCTTTAATTCACTATAAGTTACATATTTAAAGTGATTCGGTATCAGTTGTAATTAAAATAAATGCATGTATTTATCCTTACGTATCAGGTGGAGATGTATATTTTTCAACATGGATAATTGAAACGATTTATTGTAATTAGGAGCTAAGCTACTGCAGTTTATGTACGTTGTAGTGAAGTGCATTTTGAGTCTATTTACCACAAGTTACGTCTTTAAAGTGCTGCAGTAGCCGTTCCAATTAAGATAAATGGATACAATTAGGCTTAGATGAAAGATGAAGATGTATGTTTTCCAACAAGGTTAATTAAAATACATCCATTAATCATAATTAGACCTACCACCACATCATGTTAAAGATGTAACTTAAGAGAGGATTGACGTAAGTATGGCGCTACAGCACAAATAAACTTATAGCTTATCTCCTAATCACGTAAACAGTTTTTATTACCTATGTTGGAATATACATTTCGCCAACTTTCACATAATCCTGAGTACATCCATTTGTCATTATTAGAACTGCCACGGCGTTACTTTAAACCCCCTGTGGGCTGGGGGTAGAATAAGCCCACCGTACCCCTGCGTGTCGTAGAAGGCGACTAAAAGGGAACCCAAGATCACGGTCTGCTAGTGTGCCAAGGGTCTCCATGGCGGAGGGTTTTTGGTCCGTCTTTAACACTAGCAACCTCAACACTACGGTTTGCGAGTGCGCCTACGGTGTGTATGGTGGGCAGGTTTAACACCCGTCGCAAGGACTAATCGTAAAGAGGTGAAGGGACATCCAGACAAACCGGGCCCGGGGTGGCTGCTTAGAGGATGTTTGGCGGTTTGAATCCCCTTTTGAGTTTGATTCCAATTTGCCCATTCTGACCACTGGGCTTTTCATCCTCATCCCCCAGCATGTTGGCCGTGTGCTGCAACCTAGTAATCCGTGGAGGCGGAGATCCTGGCTTTCGGGCTTTGGCTCCTTATTCCGGAGGACGGGTGTCTTGGGCGAGCCGGCCTAAGGTCAATCAGCTTATGACCTTTCGGGTCCTGTCGATATGGGGAGGCGGCTTGTGCTGTATCCATCTGCATCACGGACCCGAACTGTTTGGGTTATCGCCGGAGGTGGTGTGTACGGCTTCCTTGGTGGCCTCGCCTCTCGGCATGCTTAGGCTGCCACCTCACCGAGATAGACTGCGGTGTTAGCTTCCTGGTGCAGGGCCCTGGATATGCGGCTTCCGGCCCTGCATCACCCGAGTGCCGCGCGGGGGCTTTCTTTTCGGGGGAGCGCACCGCTGCGACTTCTTTTTTGCTTTCGATGGCAACTTCTCCCCCCCCCCCTTCCGCAACCCCCCCTCCTCCCCCGCCTAGCCGCACTAGCAAGCGCCAGAGGAGGGAACCTGAGATGATTGGGCCTGGTGCCCAGTTACCAGACGTTAGTAAGAGTCGGGACCAAGTCCCGAAGTTCCTGGTGGTGACAGGCGAGGGCCGAGATGTTACATAACTCGGTCCCTTCGCTGTCCACAAAGCGCTAAAAGGGAGCTGTGGTTCAGATCCGAAGAGTGTCTCTTGGCTCCGTGCTGGGGGATACCTTGTGGAGGTTGCGGCCGATGCTCAGGCAAAGCGGCCTTTGAAGGCGAGTGCACTGGGGTGCACGCAGGTGTGCTGAAGTGGTTACCTAACCGAATTTGACCGAGTTTGGTACTGTCGACAGCCAATTCCTACCTCATTTTTATGATTAAAGTCCAAACACTTGGGTGTTTGTGGTTTACCAGCGATGCAAACCTGTGGTTCCAACCTTCTGTCTGATTATTTGTTCTGTCTTGATTTCCCCCTGTGGGCTGGGGGTAGAATAAGCCCACCGTACCCCTGCGTGTCGTAGAAGGCGACTAAAAGGGAACCCAAGGTAACGGTTTGATAGTGTGCCAAGGATCTGCATGGCGGAGGGTTTTTTAGTCCGTCTTGAACACTAGCAACCTCAACACTACGGTTTGCGAGTGCGTATACGGTGTGTATGGCGGGCAGGTTTAACACCCGTCGCAAGCACTAGTCGGAAAGAGGTGAAGGGACATCCGGAGAAACCGGGCCCGGGGTGGCTGCTTAGAGGATGTTTGGTGGTTTGAATCCCCTTTTGGGTTTGATTCCAATTTGCCTGTTCTGGCCACTGGGCTTTTCATTCTCATCCCCCAGCATGTTGGCCGTGTGCTGCAACCTAGTAATCCGTGGAGGCGGAGATCCTGGCTTTCGGGCTTTGGCTCCTTATTCCGGAGGACGGGTGGCTTTGGCAAGCCGGCCTAAGGTCAATCGGCTATGACCTTTCGAGTCCTGTCGATGTGGGGAGGCGGCTTGTGCTGTATCCATCTGCATCACGGACCCGAACTGTTTGGGTTATCGACGGAGGTGGTGTGTACGGCTTCCTTGGTGGCCTCGCCTCTCGGAATGCTTAGGCTGCCACCTTTCAGAGATAGACGGCGGTGTTAGCTTCCTGGTGCATGGCCCTGGATATGCGGCTTCCGGCCCTGCATCACCCGAGTGCCGCACGGGGTTTTTCTTTTCTGGGGGGCGCACCGCCGCGACTTCATTTTGCTCTCCATGGCATCTACTTCCCCCCCCCCCCAAAAAAAAACTTCTTCCCCAAAAAATTCTTCCCCTCCTCGCCGCACTAGCAAGCGCCAGAGGAGGGAATCTGAGATGGTTGGGTTTGATGCCCTGTTGCCAGACGTTAGTAAAAGTCGGGGCCAAGTCCCGAAGTTCCTGGTGGTGACAGGCGAGGGCCGAGATGTTACTCAACTCGGTCCATTCGCTGTCCACAAAGCATTGAAAGGGATCTGTGGTTCAGATCCGAAGAGTGTCTCTCGGCTCCGTGCTGGGGGATACCTTGTGGAAGTTGCGGACGATGCTCAGGCAAATAGGCTTTTGAAGGCGAGTGCACTGGGAATATGCCCGGTGCGTGTGGAGCCAGATTGTACCTTAAATAGCAGTAAGGGGGTCGTGACGTGCTTTGATTTGAGGGGTCTCAGTGATGATCTCATCCTGGACGAACTCAAGTCACAAGGCGTTACGGCTGTTAAGGCGAGAATGGTGCCCAGCCAACTGACACCTTTTTTCTGATCTTTGATACGCCAGTTGCACCGCAGCACATTACTGCCGGTTACCTGCGGTTGAAGGTCAGGAATTATGTACCGAATCCAATCCGGTGTTTCCGCTGTCAACGCTTCGGCCACACCAGTGGCTCGTGTAAAGGTAAGCCTGCCTGTGTTAGCTGTGCTCAGGCAGCCCATGAAGGTGCTGGATGTGCTGGCCCAAAGCAGTGCATCAACTGTGGTGGTCAGCACCCAGTCTCTTCACGGGACTGCCGTGTTTATTTAGAGGAACGTCGTGTGCAGGAATTGAAGGTGAAGAACGGGCTTTCCTACTCGGAGGCCCGGAAGAAGGCTAAACTATCGGCAGCGCCGATGGCCCGATCTTTTGCGCAGGTGTGCAGTGCGCCATTGCCTGGCCCAGTTAGTGAGTCTGCTGGTTTGGCAGATTTGCGCGCTGAGCTCAGGTCTTTAACGAGGACGGTAGGCATGCTTGTTACTTTGTTGACCCAGCAACATCCATCTTTGCAGGGTCTTTTGGGTTCTTCGGAACCGGTTGCTGCCTTGCCGTCGACATCTGCCCAGCCTGCGAATGTTTCTGCTCCTGCTACTGTTCCTGTAACTGTTCCCAGGCAGGTTAAGGCTGCAGTTAAGCCTCCTCCCGCCCGTAGTGCAACACAGAAAGTGTCGAAGAAGGCTCCTGCTGCTAAAGCCTCAACACCACCCGTGAGGAAGTCGCCACCAGGAGAGAAGGTGAAACTGTCGTTGAACGACCAGCTTGCTGAGGGGTCCATTGCGCCCCCTCCACAATTTGATACTTCTTTACCCATGGAGCAGGTAGAGATTTCCTGTTCCTCTTCTCCTGAACTTTTTCCTCCTTCCGAGGACAACTTCGTTCCTGACCTCACTCCGACTTTTGATTCGGGGGAGGATTCATATGTTTTCGGATCACCCAGGGGAGGAGTTGGGGTGGATGATTCGGTCTTAAGCCCGTCCTAATGCCTGCGCATACCATCGTTCAGTGGAACTGCCAAAGTTATCGGACCCATGCAGAAGAGCTGCGACTTATTTTGTCGCATTGGCGACCTCTGTGCTGCTGCCTCCAGGAAACTTGCTTTAAGGCGTCAGATAATCCGGTAGTTCGAGGTTATTCTGTCTACCATCTAGATGCAGACCCTGTGCCACGTGCGCATGGTGGTGTTGCTGTGCTGGTTCAACACTCTCAGCCCCATGCCCGTGTGCCTCTGCACACTAGATTTCAGGCGGTAGCAATTCGAGTTTCTTTCCGTTTGGATATTACTGTCTGTTCGCTTTATTTGCCACCGGATGAGGTCTTTGGGGTTGGTGACCTGGAGGACTTGGTCCGCCAGCTTCCTGCCCCTTTCCTCTTGCTGGGCGACTTTAACAGCCACCATGTCGAGTGGGGAGGACCTCATACTGATAAGGGGAGAATCCTTGAGGAGTGGATGCAGAGGGGGTCCATTTGTGTCTTGAACGATGGTGCCATGACCCACTGCAATCTGGCCACAGGTAATTGGTCAGTGGTGGACTTGGCCTTTTGCTCTCTAGCTATCCCGGTTCACTTCACTTGGGCTGTCACTGCCGATCTGCATGGGAGCGATCACCTCCCCATTGTGTTGTCCACAACACAGGGGGGTTCTGTTGCTTCCAGGCCAGCCCGGTGGGCGCTGAAACGAGCTGAGTGGTCAGCCTTTGCAAACGCTGCTGTTTTCCAGCATGCGGTGCAGGACTTTACTGATGTGGATGAACTTTCAACTCATTTCACTGATGTAATCCTCGCTGCTGCTCATGCTTCTGTCCCGCATACGGCCACAGCCGAGACGGGTTCCTGTTCCGTGGTGGACGCCTGCTTGCGGGCGGGCCATTCGGGCCCGCAGGCGAGCGTTGCGTGCATTTACGGTTAGCCCAACTACTGACAATTTTGTTGCCTTTAAGCGCTGTCGTGCCCGTGCCAGGGTTGTCATCCGTGAGGCTAGGCGTGCTTAGTGGTCGGCTTATGTTTCTTCAATCACGCGCTCCACGCCTTCTCAGCAGGTGTGGAGAAAGGTGCGCCAGATCTCGGGGAGGACCGTGCCTTCCCCGGTATCGCAGCTGAGGGTGGTAAACGCCATGGTTTCATCTGTGCCGGATATCGCCGATTGTCTTGCGTCTGCTTTTGCGCTGGTCTCGAGTGATGATCATTATGATCCTGGTTTCCTCGGGATTAACCGTAGGGCTGAGGCTCGCTCTCTTGACTTTTGCTCCAAAGGCTAGAGGAGTACAATTTGCCGTTCACCAGGCAGGAATTTGTTTCAGCTTTGTCCAAGTCGCATGACTCCGCCCCAGGCCCTGATGATGTTCATTATCAGCTTTTGAAACATCTGCCTCTTGCCTCCCAGCAGTCTTGCTGGAAATGTTCACACCCGACTTACCACACCCGACTTACCATGTGACGCGTTGACATGGTTACGGCTAAGAATAAAGGAGACAGACACGGATTTGTGCTTTCGGTCCCTATTATCCTTCGCCTCACCGTCCGTCGTGCTTAGGTCGGTGAATCAGACCTGGTCGATACTCGACACGGTTTTGAACCCCCGAGTTCACCGTATCTTTGAGTTGGCGATATTACGTCGTTGTTTTGGCTTGTTCTCCAATATGATCTCGCTTGTTCGTCCTTCTCCAGAGCACGATCACACACCAGCTCGTGTGTGGGGCCTCTGGCCCCGATGTCGTTTCTAACCATGCTTATATAGCCAGCGAATAAAGACGTTTTGGGAGCAGCTGCCGTGCGATTGCACAAGGCGCTCGCAATTAAGCGCTCCTGCTCCAGTTACGCGTGCAGTGAAGCTCCTTAAAGGGTTGCTTCTAAGTGATGGCCCGTCCCCGGTTTATCTCGTAGGGCCAGGCCGTCACCTCCCCTTTCGATCGAGTTAGGTCGAAAATATATATCCCAATATTATTTACAACTCTTTACCAGATTATGTACACCTGTTATTTACTGTTTTATAGCCAAACTTTTTATATAATAACCAAACAGCCTAAATTATTTACAAAGATGTACAGGTATATTTTTAACCCCACCCGGTGAAAATTTAGCCCAAACAATCGAGGCTGGTTCCTACCCTTGACGCACAGGTAGTGATCGGAATGTATTTAATGTTTCACTACGATTTTCTCAGGGACCCATTTATTGGGACGTCCTGCTGAAAGCATTACAGAGAAGCACAATTAGTACACTTTATTAGGCATGCAAAAAATTTTAGGCAAAGAAAATGTAATTTATTTTGCGCAGAAATGTCGTAGCACTTTACACTGGAGACTTGGACTGCCAGTCGTTCACCGCACTTTGAATTTAAAAAAAATTTGTGAACATGGACACACGATTTTTCTTAGAATACAGAAAAAAACGATGTCGTTATGCATGGTCCATGTTCTAGTCTCAAAATACATTTCGTGTAATCCATCCACCCACATTTCCGCAAAGTCCGGATCATAGTCCTCCTGGTTAGATGGCGATCGACTCTGTCATTTCAATTTCAATTTGTATTGCCACAGGAGTCGCATCCTCCAAATCCTCTCTTGCCGTGGCCACCTCAACCGCAGTGTCCTCTGGCGCTTTTTGTGGTAAAATCAATGCAATATCATTTTCCAACTCGATTTGACGCCTTTCCTCATCTGTGGAGACATCGGATTGTTGGCTTCCCGCCTGTGTTTCCAGGTCCCTATCCTTATATGCCTCTTTACTGCAACCCCAATCATTCATAGCCAAGTCCACTTCCTTGTATCCCACGCCCTGAGGTAGAAGGATTGCGGGCATGCGCGATACCGTACTTGGCACTTGCCTCTTTTTAGATGGTTGCCAACATTCCCTCAAAGCCCAATCATAGGCGTCTTCTCGTGACATTAAGAGGCGTGGAAACGCAACTTTTGCCGCATTTGTCTTCCTCCGGAACGCTTAACATATGCTGCTTCCTTTTCTGTCATGTGGCGCTTGTCTTGTACACCCGACACTTCTCATGGCTCCTCATCCTGACATCGTTGAGCAGCTGACCTTGAATTTGACGCGGTTGGCTTTGTCTTCGTTTCAATCGAACCACCATAATCAGTCTTTTCCTCGCACCTCACCTGTTGTCGGCCTGTTACATTCGAGAGACATCTGTGCAATTTTGGTTGTCGGGAGAGGCAGGTTTTGGCTTAGCCAGTTTTTGGCCTCGCACCCACCTCCTTCCCAACACGTCCCTTGCTTCGAATGTCGGAACCCAGGTTTCTATTCGTTTTGGTTTGACCTCGTCCTCCCAATGTTCTGTTGTTTTGACAGGCGGAAGAGATGTTGGGAAAATAGCTTGTGCAGCTTTGAGACATCCTAGACGCAGGTTTCCAACTGCCTTTCCCAGGCAACTGGTCCATGGCACCTGATGTTGCTGGCCTGTCTTCTTTCCATAACACTCGTAATTTTTCCCGCAATCTATCAGCTGCCTCAACATGGTATTGCAACTTTCTTTCGGCGTGACGGATTTCACGCATCGTTCTGCGCCGAGCGATGTTCCGCCGAGGTTCCTCATCTTCCTCGGCAGCCTCCAACTCGGCCCGTCGAAGATCGGCCTTGGCCTGGCGCTGCTCCCTCTTCTTTTGTGCTCGGTGAGCCCTCAAAGCGTCGCCTTCGAGGTCCATCGCCGGCCGTCTTCTACCCTTCTTGACCGTCTCAAGTCCTTCTGGTGGTCCCACATCACGTAGCTTTTCATTTCCTTACCGTCGATCGTGACCAATGGTCAGCCTTCCCAGTGGCCGCCGAGCCCTCCTTAATCACGGCTACCTTCTTCGCCTGCCGGGCTTCGTCATCATCACCTATTTTTGGACGCCACTGGTAACGAGCCATGTCGTTTTTATTCTTCAAAGGTGGTCGGTGTCGTCTGTGCGGTCCCTCAGATAGAATGTCGTTTTTAATCACAGAAAGCGGACATATACTGTTTTACCAGCGAGCGAGTGAGCTCCCATGGGCTTCCATTGGTGGACAGTCCTTCTACGTTTTTTTTAGCCTCCGGCTGTGCCTCACCACGTGTTTTCGGGAAACTCTTCTTCCGCGGAGTCCCATCACTGCACTGTCACTGAGGTTGGCGCTAATGACCGAGCTGTCGACGCGCCATTAACCCTCAATCCCCCTCCCCATCACCCGAGAAAGGGTTAACACGTGCATAGAACGAGCACCTCCCTCATGACTTGTCTGTCCGTCCGCTGGTGCCCCCTCTTAGCCTCTGGAATCCCCTTCACTGCACTCGCCGAGCAGCGTAAGAGTGGACTGGTTGTACCGTGCTATATCTTGCTCTTTGAATTGTGGACACAGGTACTTAGACTGCAAGTCAAATGTACCTGCCACTAACAAACCGTCAACTCAGAGCAAGTGAAGATGCCTGAAGATGCCAGATGAACTTTGAAGCTTTCCAGCCTTTCCTGAACAAGTCATCAGAGGCACTGGGTCACTGTGTTAGCTCATTTAGTCGATACAGAAGCATTCATGCTGAAGCAGTCAATCAAAACACATGTTGGTGACATAAGGGTTTTGTGGCTTAAGAGCAATGTGATTTAGTTTTTAGTGTCTTAAGCCTTAGTAGTTTTGAGTGTGCAGTAGGATGTCCCAAAACGTGGACTGGCTGCACCGTGCTGTATCTTGCTCTTTGAATTGTGGACACAGGTACTTAGTGGCAGGTACATTTTTGACATGCAGTCTAACAAACCTTCAACTAAGAGCAAGTGAAGATGCCCGGAGATCGATCCTTCATGGATCCAATGCGGCAACAGAGATGTCGGTAGGAGTTCCGGGAAGAGTTGTCTTTTCTTTGTAAGGAACGGACTCCTGGAATCTGCTTGCCCGGAGAGAGGGACGTTGTTTCCGTAAAGCACCGTGGCTCTTGCGGTGTCCGGAGTGCTCTTGCCAGTCCTTGAAAATCCGAGGGAGAGAACTTGGTTTTCAGACCGTACCCATATACGCAGCATATGCAGCTGTTCCAAGGTGAACAGCCTCTAGTCGTTAGAACAATGTAGGTAAGGGAAGTCGGCAAGTCAGGTCCATAGCTTCGTGACAAAAATTGGTTCTGAGGACTGGGCCGGTCGGGCTGGAATCCGAAGCGGGTGCAGCACTGCACCGGGACTGGGTGTGTCCCAAGGTGCGTGCGCGGCTGTGTCGTCCTTAACCAGGCGTCGTTGGTCGTCGCTGTGCCCGTGCCGGACGGACGAGCCTGGACCAACGTCGGGCGGGGCCTTACCGTGGAATGCCTGAGCTGCGTGGCGGGATTTTTCGTGAGGGCGACCTCACTCCTCGTGCACTTCGTCCGGCACCCAACAGTCGACTCAGAACTGGCACGGACCGGGGAATCCGACTGTCTAGTTAAAACAAAGAATTGCGATGGCCGTAGGTCGGTGTTGACTCAATGTGATTTCTGCCCAGTGCACTGACACTGGGTGTACCATACTTAGGGATTGACGCGGGTTTTGTTACTTAGCCCAGCAAAGTGTCCAGAGACCCCAACCAAGGGTGGATATGGTGATCTGTATGCATAATCTATGTTTTTGGAAGGTATCAACTCTCTAAACAAGTCTTTCTGACAAAACCCAAAAATGTGACTTAAGCCAATTTTCGACCGCATCAAATAATCAATATTTTTGAAAAATTCTTTGGGGAAAACCTTTTGGTTTGCCGAAAACTCATTCCTGCCAAAGTATTCTACAAACGGGTAACAATTCGCAAGCATACAACCTAAACCCCTCACCGTGGCTTACGGTCAATCGCAACCCACTCACCGTGACTTAAGGCCTTGGTTTTGTGGCTTAAAGCTCCTACCTGCCAATCATGTTTGGGCATTCACATTTTGAAATCACATTTTGAGGTGGGTTTTGTGACATCAAGAGTTGAGCTATAAGTATTGTAGACCACTATAACCAGATAAAAATTCAAGTGTCTCAGATGTGCAATAACTTTTAACATTTACTTTTTTATGGGATTGGTCTTCAGTTCCAACATCTCAATTCGCCCACCAACTAATTTTAACCGCTGAATCAAGGAGTCAGCGATTCTTGGTCAATGGCACATTTTCAAATGGATTTTGTGACATCTCAAGTCTTTAATATTTAGTGTTTTACTGTTGGTCTTCAGTTCCAATAAGTACAAATAACATGTCATCTGTTAAAGTCCTAGCAGCTGGGTTTGGAGTGCCTTGCAGAGCCAGGGTAGTGGCAAAGGTTGTCAGTGCCTAAGCCACTCCTCCTTAGTGTCTAAGGGTGCCTAGTGTCTAAGGCCAAGCAGTGCCCTGCTAAGGCTTTTGCACCAGTGTCTAAGGCCAAGCACTGTCCTGCAAAGCCTTGAAGTGTAGCCAGGCGTAGGCTTTGCACCAGTACCAGTGTCTAAGGCCAAGCAGTGTTCTGCAGTCTTGAAGCAGTACCCTGCTTTGGCTTTGCACCAATGTCTAAGGGCAAGCAGTGTTCGGCACTTGCTCTTAAGTGACGGTTTGTTACTGGCTGGCACTTTTGACTTGGAACTTTAAGTATGTGTGTCCACAATTCTACAGGAATCCGTTACCAAACTTGGAAGCTTCTTCAGGCTTTTACAGGCGGCCATTGCCTTTATCAGCAGCAAATCATATTTCCTTAAACAACAAAAACCTCAAGTCACCAACATGTGTTTTGATTAATGCAACTTTGCTGAGCATGAATGTTTAAGTATAACCAAAATGAGCCAGGAGAGTGACCCAGTGGCTCTGATAAACTTGTTCAGGAAAAGGCAAGGATCATTGGGCATCTTTCTTAAGGTGCCGAGTCCTAAGTACTGGCAACCGCAATAACTTTCACTTGCTCTTAGGTGACAGCTTGTTACTGGATGGCACTTTTGACTTGGAGCCTTAAGTACGTGTGTCCACAATTCAACACGACAGATAGCATCTTGCAATAACTTTAAACATTTGCTGTTTTACTGTTGGTCTTCAGTTAATAAATTACGAGCTATTAAAGGCCCGGACCACTGCACTGTGACTGAGATTGGTGCTAATGACCAAGCTGTCGACGCGCCATTAAGCCTCAGCTCCCCCCCCCCCTATTAAAGGCACTGTCGCCGCAGTCGCCGTGAAGAGGTAGTGTTGGCTCGTTTGCGCATTGGTCATATCCACCTTACTCACTGTTTCCTTTTGCGGGGGGTTGACTCTCCTGAATGCTATTGGTGTCGACGGCCGCTTACGGTCTGGCACTTCCTTGTTGATTGTCGCCATCTTGATGGTGTTCGTCGTCGTTTTCATCCTCCGCATGGCATTGCGTGTCAATTGGGCGACAAGTCTGTCCTCCTGTCCGGTGTTTTTCAATTTTTGCAGGAGGTACAAGTCATGGTCTGCTCTTACCCTACACAGAGTAGGAAGAAGTCAGACCAGATACCAATCTGAATCCAACAACGTAAAACAAGGAACAAACTTTTTTGGTCGGTTTGGCAATGTTAGGTCATGTTGGAGGATCAACTAGGTTCGATTTAGTCGTCTTCTTCAGTCTTTTCTTCGTTTCTCTTCAAAATTTAATTGGGTTTAATTGAGTTTAATTGGCTTGAGGTCGTGTTAGGTTAGAGTAGTTTAAATTCGGTTAGGTTAATTTTGATTAGGGTTGGTTAATTGTGGTTCGGTTCTTTCTTCAGCAGTCCTCTTCTTCTTTGGTCCTCTAAAATTTGCAAACGTCAAGGTGACGCGTCAGGCTTTGGCCAATCTATTGGCACTAGGGACATGCCTGCAAATAAAAACAAAATAGAGATTAGAGATTATTACTGCTACTTGCAAAGAAATCCAATACTGTAAGGTTTATTGCTGTTTTGGGCTTACCTCGACATTACCTGGGCATTATCTCTGTAATGTGTGGTGCAGTGGCAACCCGGACCACTGCTCTGTGACTGAGGTTGGCGCTAATGACCAAGCTGTCGACACGCCATTAAGCCTCATCTCCCCCCCCCCCCCCCCTTACCTCAACAGGCCGGGGCCTGTTTGCCGAGCTGGGTGGGCGAGGGAAAAATTTTTCACGCAGCTTCTTGGCATCATTAAAGCTTTTGTCGTGGGCTTGCTGGAAATGTCTAGTAATTTTTTCTACATTCCTTTCGCACCACGTAAATGGACATTTTTCTTCTTTTCTGGGTATGATGTTTTTCTTTTCTTGTTTGGCTTGGCTGGTTGGTTAATTTCCTTTTTCTTTCTGGCTCTAGAAATTTAAGATAATTAAGATCAGAAATATGTAAAAATGCAGTCTGTTGTTAATAGTTTCTGTGCATCTGTTCACTGTCGAGGAATGGCACTCGGCAGTCGCTGTGAAGAGGTGGTGTTGGCCCGTTTGCGCATTGGTCACACTCGACTATGGGGTCTAGGGGAAGTGCCGTAAGCCTCCCCAGCAGGGTCCAGGGCGGAGCCCCAGAAGCTTTAACGTTTTTCCCTATTTCAACACCTATTCTGGCTTTTGGAAGGTACCTTTTTTTAAGACTTTCACCGTCATACAATATGTTCTTTAGTTTCACCTCTTGCTACTTTGATATATTTTTGGAGAACAAAATAATGTCAACACTTGCCCCTCCCCAGTTGCATCATGGGGGTGGTGATGGGGTGAGTTTCCTACCACACCTCCCCCAATAAAGAAAAAATGCATGTTGTAGCGGCGCTAACTGCCTGTTCAAGGTGCTGTCAGTCTAGCACCGCCATCTGGTGTACACATCCGGCGTTATTAAAGTAGTGGAAGTGGCTGTTTATACTTTACGGAAAATTAGCCTGCTCTCTACGGTCCCGGTGTTGGGGGTAGGGAACTCTTATGCCTAGGCATCTAAAATATCACTACAATAATCTCATCTATCATCCCACTGTGGGCTGGGAGTAGAAAAAGCCCACCGTACCCCTGCATGTCGTAGAAGGCGACTAAAAGGGAACCCAAGATCACGGTCTGCTAGTGTGCCAAGGGTCTGCATGGCGGAGGGTTTTTTGTCCGTCTTGAACACTAGCAACCTCAACACTACGGTTTGCGAGTGCGCCTACGGTGTGTGTGGCGGGCAGGTTTAACACCCGTCGCAAGCACTAGTCGGAAAGAGGTGAAGGGACATCCGGACAAACCAGGACCGGGGTGGCTGCTTAGAGGATGTTTGGTGGTTTGAATCCCCTTTTGGGTTTAATTCCAATTTGCCCGTTCTGGCCACTGGGCTTTTCATCCTCATCCCCCAGCATGTTGGCCGTGTGCTGCAACCTAGTAATCCGTGGAGGCGGAGATCCTGGCTTTCGGGCTTTGGCTCCT
>JAHWFP010243197.1:0-11044 GCA_023313725.1 Lithobius niger
TGGGCGGTGATACAAATTTGCGAGGGGTAAAAGGGTTGGCCCATCAACGGTTCGACGCATCTGGACCCATTTTTTTTTTGGTTTCGCCAGTCCTTAGTGACATATTTCACAACAGAGGGCTCTGGACCCTTGGGTAAAATTTCCCTCGTGACCTTTGACCACGGCAGTCCTACTCTGTCTCCCTGTCTGTCTGTTGATCACTACCGCAGTTACGGCCAAAAGCATGAACCGATTCGAATAAATTTTGGTGTATGTATTCCTTGAGGTAAGGCTGAATGAATTTTGTTATTCTGTAATTAGTTTTCATCATTAGTTTTTCGTATACAGGCGTAATATCAAAACAATGGCGAAATAATTAATTTTGTATGAGCAGTCCTGATTCTTCCACTATGCTGCCGTATGGTAAATGAAGGCAGGTTAATTTGGATCTCCTCCACTTCCACATTTACTCATTTCTAGTATAGAGTAACAAACATTAACATCTTTACACGTTAAAAAAATTAAGCAGTAAAGCCACATGAAATTGTAGTGTTGTATTCCATGTGGATTTTGTCACAATTTTCGTGTGATTATTTTAACTTTTGTTAATACACCTAAAAAGTGTAAATAAATTTAAAGTAGTCAACCTCACGTACCCTCAGCGCAATAGGATTTCTCCTACTCCCCCCGCTCCCCCACCTCCAAATTAGCTGCTGAATTTACTGAAAATATTGTGTTCGAAGACTTAAAAAATGTAAAAGCCTGATGAACCAGAACAAAGGTGACGGGAAACTGTAAAACAACGAAATTTTCAGTTTGTTTGTTTTATGTAACACACCTATCAGCATCCGATGAAAACTTAATGTGGTCGATGATTGCATCGTCGCACACAAGATTCTGGCTCATTTGCCGTAGCGTAGTAGTAAAAGTTATGAGAGAATTTTTTCAGTACACCACGCATTCAGATTTTTTAGTAGTGTTCTGTTGGTATGTCTGCCGTTCCAACTGCATACGTCAATTGCACATTTTTTCATTCTACTATTCGACACGTCGAATTTCTAATGCAGCGTTAGTGCATACTTGTTTTGTCTTGCATGTCCTGTCATGTCAGTAATGAGAGGAATCAAGGAGGAGTTTCCAACACAATTCTGCCCTTTGTTCCATCGTTCAGTCCTGATCCCATGTGGCCAGTTGTTCAACTAGTGTTTTCCTTTTTTTACTCTTGCGGGAAACGAACATTAAAAATTACGCTACGTAGGTTTTTACGTAATAAATATGTGCAAAAAACACGTCATGTGCTGTGAATATTCGAAGAATGTGTCATTTCACAACAACTACCGTTAAAACGAGGAAAGCATTTTATTTCCGGAGCCAAGGCCCACTGGAGTTGCATGGCTTCCTGACGTGAGTTCTCGTGCGTACCAGGAACTTAAAGCCTCTTAGTATTGCTCTGGTGAAATACGATTTTGGTGGCATTAAATCAACTGCTTCAACTGTTGAACTGTTAAAAATCAAAAGCTTCTCTCCCAATCGACCTTGTGCAAACGATGGAATATAAAGCGATAGTTCCAACATTGCTTGTCACTTATTCGCTCCTTGTCATGCCTTTACAGTTAGACGACAAAAGGTGTTCAATATTTAGAAAGTAGGAAATACTTCGTATAGTTTTTTTTTTATTATTTTGTTTGTTTTGTTGAAGAAAAATACGGGCCATGTGAGTTTTTTTTTAATCCTGTCAGGAAAATCGTTAGTTTAAGGGTGCTGTTCCAAAAGGGTTTTCTTATGGGACTCAGTTTTGCAGCACGACGTGTGTAAAACGTGTGTGAATGCTGCAAACGCTTTCATTTCTTTCATATTTTTTCTCATGTTTGCCGGTTTTAAACATTTATAACAGCTTATGCGTGGGATAATCGAAAAGAGTTAGAAGGTATATTATGCTCTTCTATGTTCAAGTTATCACACATTTCTCTCAGCGCTTTTCGAACACGTCATTTCAAAGATTTGCCACTGACTTACAGCCTCGAACCCAATAATTCATTGCACCAGGCTTCATGGTGACAAACGGCTCTTCCTGGCAGAGAAGCGTTTGAAACGGAAAATATTACATGGAATACCATAAAGATCACTCATAGTAAATAGGCCAATTAAGGCATCAACAAAATCAGAATACTTTCTGTATTGGTCCAGTTCAGGGTTTGTTTTTTTAAACCAAACCTATATACCCTAAACATAACCTAACCAATATAGCCTAAACATAACCTAAACCTAACTCACCTAACCTAACCTAGCCTAAACATTACCTAAACCCAACTCACCTAACCTAACCATGTCTTATATATTTTTTACTTAAACATTGATGAGAGTTCCAATGATGTTTTTCACAAATGATTGCACGCTCAGCTTGTCCCAGTGGATGAAAAGGTGGAAAACTGCCCTGCACCCAGCTATTCTATTCGTTTTCCTTTCATGATATGGGCTAGAACAGGCTACAGGCAGATCAGAAACATATATGAAAAAAAATTTTTGAATACTAAATAGTAGTAACGAGAAAACTGGAGGTTCCATTCCCTGTCGAATCGTCGTTAACGGGATCCCACTGACCAAAGTAGGCCTAAGTAGCAGCAGTCCTAAATACAGTCATACGACGCCAAGTAGCACTACGTGGTGAAAAAACACAGGACGTTAATAAATTGTTTGTTTTATACTTATAAATACTTTAATTAAATTTTATATTAATGCAATAATGCAGCAACTTTAATGGCTACGCTTGTTCAAAAAGTGTCTTCAGTTGGTAAATAAATAAATAAATAATGTTCACCAAAATTAACGTGGTAGGTACCGGAAGGGTGTTGAGCCACTAACACCGGACCAACTAGAGGGTGGGAAACATGACTGTTTTTCGGGCCAAAATCAAAGTCAAGGTGGTCGTTTGAGGTAGGAATGCAGTGGTTCATTGTTTAGCATTCTACGAAAGCCAGTTAACGTGTTCATATTAACCGTCACAGCACCAAGGGCATTCCAAATTGGGACGACACGGACCGAGAAGAAATCTCGGCGACAGTTGAGGTGCGAGCCCTGAGGTGTGAGAATGGAAACTTAAAAGGAATAAAAGGCTAGGGCGAGCTGTAGATGTTAAGACACACGCTATAGGAAACCTACTAACGGAAATGGAAAATACAAAATTGATATCCAGTTAAGCCAAAAAAAATCGTAAACCTTGATTTTCGTTTTTTGTCGCGTAACTGTTAAGGGAAAAAAAATGGATTTTATCAATTTGGGCCAAATATATTTTCCCAAAACAAAACTTGTTAAGGATTCGCGCCAAGTTTTTCGGCCGTTTGAAGTCGTGATATCAAACGTCAAGTTCCGTTCACGAGTTAATCCCACCGACTTTGACTTCAAACGATAAATGAAATAACTGAAATGTGCGCTGTAAGCAAATTGTACTGTAAGCAAATGGCATTGTCAGCAACTTTCGTATTATTCATTGACCTTTCGAACTATTACTCGGTGGCATTAACTTGGCGGGAAACCTTAACAAGTTTTGTTTTCAGTAATCAGTATTAAAGGAAGAAACACAATTAAACCAAATTGTTAACAAATGGTGTCAAATATTTGCATTTGTTTTTGCTGGCAAAAGCTCTCTCTCATTTTGTCTTTTCCCCTCATACGCCACGCAAACGTCAGAGCTGGTAAAAGTTGTCTCATTTAACTTTGGAAATCACTATTACCACTACTACTACTACTATTTCGAAAGAGAGAAGCCCTCAAGTGCTATACATGTAAAAAACACAACTACGTTTTGGGAATAACAATTCCCGTCATCAGGTTTAAAATTACAAATAAAAATGCATACCAAAATCTCGGTAGGTATCTAAAAACCCCTTTTGAGGGAGAAAACAAAAATTTCAGGGTTTTTTATTCATTCTCTTTTACTCTTTCATTTTATTTCGTTCGCATTATGCCTTTTAAAAAACGGTGTGACTAGGCAGATACCTGCCGAGATTTTGGTATGTATTTTTATTTTGTAATTTTAAACCTAATGACGGGAATTGTTAATCCCAAAACGTAGTTGTGTTTTATACATGTTTAGCACTTGAGGGCTTCTCTCTTTCGAATCAGTGTCGTGCTCGTTACTTTGCACTACTCCTACTACTATTACTAATATTACTACTACTACTACTACTACTACTACTACTATACTATACTACTACTACTGCCACAATGCTCTAGGTTTTCCGTGTTTGATGTCTGTGTAATGGATAAAAAGGACTTTCTTGAAAAAATTAGTAGATGTGAAGAGTATTATTTGTTTTTAATCTGATTAATGGTTTAGATGTCACAAGTCCAAAAGCATTTATCATACGAAGGATTGTTCTTGAAAAAAGTTCAGTTCTAATCTTCTTCTTAATCGGTTTGTTGTGACTGGATTAGGCTAACGGTTTTGGGCGCCATTTCGCTCGGGATATTGGAATATTAACAAACTGTATAAAAACCATCTATATTCATCGTTCGGCCTACGTTTAAAGGAAATTTTACAAACGTTCGTAGAAATCGATCCGAGCAATCGCAAATTCGAGTTGAAATGGGGCGAGATTGTCTTTGCTCCCGACTTTGTCTATCGTCCATCCCCCAAGAAGTTCTTTCATCGGATAACCGAGATCGAAACCACTATGTTGTAGAAAGCGTTTATTGGTTTCAAATTCACTACCTAACGAGGTATTCAAACAAGAAATAATTATCTGAGTCCTCCATAATATACTACGAAGCCTCAAAGCAAGTTTGTAAGCATGCACATTCACAATTTCTTTGCCTATGGGCTTATTCTTATGGACTGTTTCAAGTGTTGTATTATTAAAGTAAAAGCCAAGCAGTGCTACAAGATAAAAACACGAACAACGTTTCGAAAATTTTCAATGCCACTAAGTCATCCTATGTAAAAAGATCATCACAATAAAAATAAAAAAAATAAAAGGGTACAATAGCATCAATTTAAAAGGATAAAAACCACCAATTTCCCCTCTCAGAAGAGGTAAAAATGGCGGCCGAAATGCACCACCCAACCTTCGTCTTGGGGAAATCAAGTCGAACGGCAAGGTGTATGCAAATCGGGTCACGTGTTTCAGGTTTGATCCATTCTTGGCGCTATGGGGGTTGCACAGTGTGCATGGAAAAAGTGTCGAGCTTAAGTGTTTTATTACAGGAAAATATTCTTTTAGATATTTATTATCTGGTACTAAGTGGTTATGAGCAGGTGGTTTATGCGTGTGGATGACGAGCGTTTCAAGATTAATACGTGCTCTAGTTTGTTTTTCTTGAAACAAGATTTGAACCTTGTCCAAGGCGAGGGTGTGACCAGTTACATGTTTGTCAGGTGACTTGTCTGGTGTTGTACTAATGAATTTGATTCGACTTTTAATTTGAATTTTGATTTGTGGGATGCCATGCGTCCTTTAAGTTATTGAAGGGATTGTCATCCATATGTAACAGTACATGTTGGTTCCGTACAGGGGATTCGATAAACAGTATTGCGTGTGGAAAGCACGTCGTCTGCTTTGTTATTCATTATTTGCATGGTGCATGGTCAGCTGCTTAATATTTTTGTGGCTGTTTAAAACAAGTCGGATGTTGTTGATGCTAAGTTTTTACTTAAGGACTTCAGAGATGCCTTTTAAGTAAGGCATAGCAATGAAGTTTGTAGGGGGGGGGGGGGTAGAGGGGCTGTTTTGGGGGTTAATGCTTTTGAAATTAATTTGTTGGAGTACTAGAGTGGGAACCCATTCTCGACATATTTTTGCAAGATGTATTGGAATTCATGCTGCAATAATTCAGCATTACTAGTATGTGAGACAACGCGTTTAACTTCATTGATTACAACATTATTTTTGTAGTGGGCATCAACATAGGAGTTGTAATGCAAGGTGCGAGTCGAATGCATACTTTTTCTGAAGTGTGTAAATTCGATTAGGCTATTATGGTTAATGATGACATTTACATCTAAAAATGGAATAGCATTATTTTTAGAGGACTCCATAATGTAAGTGAGTGATTTAGTGATGCTGTTGAGAAAATCGAGGATTAATAACTTAAGTTGTGTTGGTAGAAGTGCTAAACTATCGTCGATGTATTGCTTGTAATATTTTAGTGCACTTTCAACACTGCAAAATTCCAAGCATCATTTACTGCTATCCGGATCCTCAAATCAGATCATTCCATTACCATCTGCAAAGCTGACAAATGCAATTATACCGTCATACTTGACGTGCTGAAACTTAAATCCGACATACTTGAAGAACTTAACAATGACCCTATTTACAAAAAGCTCCCGTTTAACCCACTGAGTAAATACAATGTTCAAGTTAAGAAATTCTTTAAAGCACTTGTCACCAAAGAAAAAATTAAACCGGAATGTTTTGAAAAATATTTGAAAACCGACCAACAACCACCTTGTATTTTCCCCCAGATAAAGACACACAAGCCTGGGTTTCCTCTCAGGATTATTACGAGTGGGAATACTACCCCCAATATTGAGCTTGCGTGCATCCTTAAACCCATTTTAAAAGAACTCGCTGAGGGGCGCCATACAACCCCCAATGCACTCAAAATTGTTCACGACCTGGAAGGATATCAAGTGCCACCAGGGTTTGAATTTGTTTCCTTTGATGTCGAAAAAATGTTTCATCATTGGACCAAGAGCTTATCATTTCGGAAATCTCTCGAAAATTAAATACTCAAGCCTCTTCCCCCTCGCTCATCAAGCTTGGGTGGGATAACAACACTTTTATCAGTGCATTAAAAGTCATTTTTGAGACCACCTTCTTTGAGTATGGAGGCAAATATTACCAACAAATCAATGGCGTACCGATGGGAAGCCCACTTTCAACTTTCTTCTGTGACATTGTCCTGAATGCAGTCGACAATAAACTTGTTGAAAAATTCCCACAAATAAAATATTACAAGAGATACATCGACGATAGTTTAGCACTTCTACCTACACAACTTAAGTTATTAATCCTCAACAGCGTCACTAAATTACTCACTTACACTATGAGTCCTCTAAAAACAATGCTATCCCATTTTTTGATGTAAATGTCATCATTAACCATAATAGCCTAATCGAATTTACACACTTCAGAAAAAGTATGCATTCGACTCGCACCCTGCATTACAACTCCTATGTTGATGCCCACTGCAAAAGTAATGTTGTAATCAATGAAGTTAAACGCGTTGTCTCACATACTAGTAATGCTGAATTATTGCAGCATGAATTCCAATACATCTTGCAAAAATATGTCGAGAATGGGTTCCCACTCTAGTACTCCAACAAATTAATTTCAAAAGCATTAACCCCCAAAACAGCCCCTCGACCCCCCCCCCCCTACAAACTTCATTGCTATGCCTTACTTAAAAGGCATCTCTGAAGTCCTTAAGTAAAAACTTAGCATCAACAACATCCGACTTGTTTTAAACAGCCACAAAAATATTAAGCAGCTGACCATGCACCATGCAAATAATGAATAACAAAGCAGACGACGTGCTTTCCACACGCAATACTGTTTATCGAATCCCCTGTACGGAACCAACATGTACTGTTACATATGGATGACAATCCCTTCAATAACTTAAAGGACGCATGGCATCCCACAAATCAAAATTCAAATTAAAAGTCGAATCAAATTCATTAGTACAACACTGCCCATCAACAGACAAGTCACCTGACAAACACGTAACTGGTCACACCCTCGCCTTGGACAAGGTTCAAATCTTGTTTCAAGAAAAACAAACTAGAGCACGTATTAATCTTGAAACGCTTGTCATCCACACGCATAAACCACCTGTTCATAACCACTTAGTACCAGATTATAAATATCTAAAAGAATATTTTCCTGTAATTAAAACACTTAAGCTCGAAACTTTTTCCAGGCACACTGTGCAACCCCCATAGCTCCAACGAATGGATCAAACCTGAAACACGTGACCCGATTTGCATACACCTTGCCGTTCGACTTGATTTCCCCAAGACGAAGGTTGGGTGGTGCATTTCGGCCGCCATTTTTACCTCTTCTGAGAGGGGAAATTGGTGGTTTTTATCCTTTTAAATTGATGGTATTGTACCCTTTTATTTTATTTTTATTTTTATTGTGATGATGCTTTTACATAGGAAGACTTAGTGGCATTTGCCATGCTTTAATTTTATTATGCATATCTCGTTGTTCGTGTTTTTATCTTGCAGCACTTCTTGGTTTTTACTTTAATAATCTGTTACCGTGCATTTTTACTCCATTACTCATCAAGTGTTGTATACCATAAGAAATTATTTCCTGCGATTCTTGTATTTTGTGAGTTATCAAAATTAATGGCTGAAATTAATTTTTATTGTAGGCACCAATGTTTGCAGTAAGACAATTTTGTTGTCAGGTTGCAGGTGGCATTTGTTGTCATTTCGCATTGTTTGCACGGTAGTAACGGGATTTCTCGTGAACCTCACCCTTGTATTTCGAAGTCATTTTTAGTTTCCATTATGGGAAACGTTGCCGAAGAACTAGTACAAAAATGAAAAAAGTAAGAAGGCGTGACTGGTGCTGATTGAGTTAGCAAAGCGAAGGAAAATCAGCATTTGTTAGACGTAAGTAAAACCAGCGTCATGGGGTTTACTAAGCCAGAGCCAGAGTAAACCTTATTAAATTACCATATTTAGTTCTGAAATGCGTCCTTTGGAAGCCCAGTTGGAATGCTTCATAATATAAATCATCAATTGGAGCGCAACTTCTGACGGGTTACACGCCTTCCGCTCACGTGTGAGTTACATCTTTTTATGTGGCACAGATACACAGTGTAGACTGTTCGCAAATATGTGATTGAAGCAACTTAGTTTTGTAAAGCATGGATATACACATGAAAGATCAAGCCGTACCAATGTTGAAACGGTGCATACAACACCATCCGCGCGAAACACGTCCCTTTGTCTAGTTTAAGATACTTTGGTGTCTCCTCCCACGCATAGGAAAGTGTCTAGTTATTATACAGGAATGCGATTCCCAGAATTATGAACGATTCTATTTCTCTATGCAAATAATTCACCACATGATACATTTATTACAGCTTCACAAAGGAAGGTGTGACGAACTCGTAAAATACATGGAAACATTAATCGAGCCACGTAAATAAAAAAATAAAAAACCACAAAACGTCGTTCAACCTCATTTCAAATAATACATCTACCAAATTTCCTTCGAAATGGTTCATGGATTTGGCCGTAATTGTGGAACAAACCGACAAACAAGCCAACAAACTAAGTAAAGGACGAATTCGACTTCTTTTCAAAGCAACAACGTACCAGTTTCAACTTAAAGCCAAAGAATTGACACACAAGCCCGTTTTCATTGTTCCCTTTTCGTCGTCGTTGTCTTCGTTTCTGCTATGAGATTTTGGTTTATAATGTAAGATGACTGTTACCCGAAATCATTTCGGCTAACGAAGTTTTGAGATGGCATGATAATCTAAACAAGTGAAGAGATGGTCATTTAAATATTACGTGTGTTTCATATTCATACAAGGTGCACTACATAAAAATGGAGGAAAAAACAACGGAAGAGCGGATTTCTTAGGCTTAAAATAACGTTGTTTTCTCCAACAACAAAAATCGAGCGTTTTAGTTCTAAGAAATCACTCTTCACAGCATCGGCTTCAGTATAACGCCCTTCTGTTTCTCTCTGCAGTGCCCCTTGCAGCTAACCCATTAAGGTTCCAGCATAGAGTTATATACAATAATACTACGTCGTGTCACTGCCCTATAATGGAAAGTAACATAATTTTCAAATGTCACATATTAATGGTGTTCGTCGTCGTTTCCATTTTCCATGAGACTTAATGCGTAAATTGGACAAATGAGTCTGTCTGTCCACTTGTCAAGCTTTTTTTTTGTTTTTGTTTTTGCAGGCTATACATGAATATGCTTTGGGTTTGTTAAATGTAACATCTGTGTGATGTGTGGTGAAGTGGCAACCCGAACTGCTCTCACTGTACTGCGACTGAGGTTGGCGCTTATGACCTAAAATTTGACTTGGGAACGAGAAAACATTTTAACTTGAACAGGAATTTATTCCTTAAGGAAACTGGTATAGTAACATTTTAAAACATAATTCAACACAAATTAATTAAAACATAAAAAATTAACATAATGAGATGAGGAACGACATGAAAGGGAGTGTGTCCATAATAATATTGTTCCATCTCTTGTTCATGGTCACATCCCCATGCGGTCAAATTTGGAACGACTGATCGTAACTATTTTCTCTGATAACACATGATAAAACTACGCTAAATAGGTTTTAACGTATAATAGATAGATGTGGAAAAATACCACTCTGGTAATGATCAATCCAGGCATGCGGAACCTACGTTTGTAATAGCGTTCCATGAGTGTGAAACGGCGAAGCAGATGGCTACTGTCAGCCAAGGCCAACTGAGGCAGTAATCGCGTGTTTCGCCTCCTGACTCAACGCCAGTTCACGCATGCGCAGAAAACTGATGGTTTTTAGTACTGCTCTGATAAAATAAAATTCCATCGGTGTTGACTCAACTGGCCTGTAATTGAGAAACAAAACCGACAGCTTCTCTTCCAGATGACCTTGTGACGAGAGATGAAATATGAAGCAATAGTTACAACATGGACACTCCCAAGTCCTACGGATGTGTATATATATTATTCACTCCTGACATAATTAAACCAAAATACTAAAATCTAAATAAGAAACCAATATGGGGTCGAAGAAGTTTTTTTACACCCTGGAGTTGGTAGGCTGTCGGCTTTATTCACATCCTGGATGCATAGCCTATATAGAATCTATTGAATTGAGGCAGTTAATCTCTGCGCATGTGTGGTAGACTTCCTTTTAAATAACCACTTGCTGTTAAATAACAATTTCCTTTTATAACTGTCCCAGATGACTCATCTTCACAATCTTGTTGTAAGGCCATATGGTGGACCTGACAATTCATTTAACTCTTTTTCGACCCTGTGGGAATGGAGGAAGGAAGGCCTTTAAAAACATTTTATTATCTG
>JAHWFP010243203.1:0-29354 GCA_023313725.1 Lithobius niger
TGGATGGAAGGATAGAAGGAAAGAAGGATGGATGGAAGGAGGGATGGGTGGAAGATAGGAAGGAAGGATGGAAGAATGGAAAAAAGGACATAATTAAAATCATATGATGTGCGTGCGTGCGTGTTTGTACCTCTACCCCTCTGGAACCAAAGCACCTACAAAGATGGGAGTAGGACCAAACGAAAGATAATTAAATTTCGCTTTTAATAGTCATATTTTCACCCTCAAATATGCGAAAAAAATCGGAAAAATAACGTTTTTTTAAACCTTCTTCATGTTGTTCATGACGTCATAGTTTGTTCATGAAAACCTCCTCGAGCAAAGATTGATTTTAAAACAGTATCAAACATTCGTGTTTCTGAAGCACGGAGGTGTTGAACGAGCAATGCGATCGATTTCCACGTAAAGTAAACCTTTTCAGTGTGTGTCTTGCTTTGCTTTATCAATCTTTCATCTCTCACATTCGTAGGAGATTACATTTGACGTGCTGCAGATGTTTCTCCAAGTAAGGAATCATCAGAAAGTGAAGTGATAAGACCCCCATGGATAAATCTGTACTGAGCAGGACGTAAAGAACAATATATTCTTAAAATAAGTAAAAGAACTTATTTTTCCATACTAGCACATACTAACACAATTTACAAGTGATGTGCGGTTCTTGGTGGTTAACTGATTCATTCACGTTTCTGAAGAAATGTTTGCGCTGATTGAGTGAGCGAAGCAAACGAAAATCAGCGTTTGTCATCAGAAACAGCGCTTTTCTGATAAATTGCTTGATCTTTTTGTTTGAGTCCTTGGACGTAAAAATATAATTTGACCTTGTCTTGAGATAACCGATATCGCAAACTATACTCTTATAGTTTGCTTGACCGTTTTTTATGAGGAAGATCTGTCAGTATCATGAGTGTTGCAGCAAGAAATCTCCTCGAGTGCAGCGAGACGACGCGGAATGAGCGAGCGACTCCGCTAGTCTACATCATTAAAGACGTATGATGTGCGTGCTTGCGTGTGTGCTTGTACCTCTACTCCTCTGGAACCAAAGCACCGACAAACATGGGAGTAGAACCAAACGAAAGATAATTAAATTGCGTTTCGGATAGGCCTATTTTCATCACTGTAACTTGATATTATGATCCCTAAATACGCGAAAGAACCTGAAAAAGTAACGTCAACGTTTTTTTTTAAACCCTCATGATGTTTGTTCATGACGTCATAGTTTATTTACGCAAACCTCCTCGAGCGAAGCGAAATAACCTGGAGAAGGATGCACGCAAAAAATAACCTAAAAGGACGACATAGTTTGCATCATATTACATACACATCTTAAAATTGGTTGTATTTCAACTGACTTGATGCATGGAAAAAACAGACCATGAACAGGTTTAGAACAGGTTTTAAAAGGGTGTCAAACATTCGTGTTTCTGAAGCACGGAGATGCGTAGATTGAGCGAGAAAAGTGAGCAATTTCCACGTAAAGTAAACCTTTTCAATATGTGTTTCGCTATGATCTCTCAATTTTTCATCTCTCACCTTAGTAGGGGATTACTTCTGGTGGAAAAGACGTACAAACGCACAACGATTGTTGATCAAATTTTTTTCGTGGAAGCCTCTAACTTTTCGTGACCATCATCAACAATGGTTAGGCGGCAACAGACCAACAAGGAAAAGTCAGTTAATAACTGGTTGTTCTCAGTAACAATCAGCAAACACACGCAGCTTTGCTAAAAAAAATTGTTGTCGATCCAACAGACACACACAAAATACGAGCGTTACAAGAGTATGGTGTGAGACAGATGAGTAGGCTAGTGACTAACTACGTAGACATCTAAACTCTATTGAAAGAGGTGCTGCAATAAGGGGGGGGGGGGATTGAGGCTTAATGGCGCGTCGACAACGTGGTCATTAGCGCCAACCTCAGTCACAGTGCAGTGGTCCGGGTTGCCACTGCACCACACAATAAGGAATTACCTCGAGCGAAGCGAGACGACGCCAACGGAGCGAGCGAAGCGAGCGATGTAGCTAGTTTATCATACACGGCGATAGCCGGCTTATGATTGAAGTCCGCTCTCCAGCAAAACTAAAACTATTAATTTCTCCGATTCTATTCAATATATTTCGACCAAACTGGGCCAGATAGTAAATAGCAACTCTTCCAAACTTTACACCAACTTTTATGCAATTCCGTGCAAGAGTAAACGTAGGAAGCCACACGTAAATTTGAAAGCTGTTCACTTGTTGTTGTTGTTGTTCTTGTTCTTGTTCTTCTTGGCTGACACGGTTTCAGAAAAAACTACTGCACCTGCCTAAAATCTGAAACATGATCTGAGCAACAAATTTCCCTGGGCTTCAACCTTACAGGGACCATTTTTTCAATTGGTCGATTCATTCCGGAGTTACGGGACCCTAAACGATCATTTTGATTGTTTTACATTGTTTTAACCATTGTATTTAGGGAACAATGCCACTCAGCAAACTCCAGATCCATTCTTCGTGCGTGCGACAATCGACTGCATGCGTAAACCTTTATAGCGCGTCACCATAGCTGTAAAAAAGGTACACGGATTAAAAACAAAAACGTCAAGTATGCCGTAAAAAAAGGGGTTATATGATTGAAGTTTCATTTTACTTGTTAAAATATACACGGATAAAATTGGTGATTTTTAATTGAAATAATCAAAATTTGAAATAATAATTTGCAAAAATCTCATTTATAGCGTTAGCAAGTTTCTCATATGGTCCAGACGGACTTTCGGCCTCTTTATTGAAACAGATTTGTTGTCAAATTAGTTACCCACTTTCTAAATTTTTTACTTGCTCTTTTGAACAAGGGATACTTCCTTCGATCTGGAGCACTGCATTGGTGGTTCCTGTTTTTAAGAAGGGTTCCCCCTCTGACCCTTTAAACTACAGACCTATTTCCCTTACTGTTGTGATTTGTCGAGTGATCGAGTCGACTGCTGGACATCCGCTTCCGACGTAGGAGGATACGATATATTTTGACTTTAAGAAAGCTTTTGAAATGGTTATCCATCGCAAACTTCTGTTCAAAATAAGCAGCTATGGTATCAGCGGCAAACTTTCTTAAAGTCAAAATATATCGTATCCTCCTACGTTAGAAGCGGATGTCCAGCGGTCGAGTACCAATAATAATTGGTGGGATTTAGACCTGCCAGGGACGAAACCAAACTGGTCTCCACCAATAATTGACGTTTGCTCAAAAAAATGTATAATTGTATCTCTTAAAATTGACTCCATCACTCGACAAATCACAACAGTAAGGGAAATAGGTCTGTAGTTTAAAGGGTCAGAGGGGGAACCCTTCTTAAAAACAGGAACCACCAATGCAGTGCTCCAGATCGAAGGAAGTATTCCTTGTTTAAAAGAGCAAGTAAAAAGTTTAGAAAGTGGGTAACTAATTTGACAACAAATCTGTTTCAATAAAGAGGCCGAAAGTCCGTCTGGACCATATGAGAAACTTGCTAACGCTATAATGAGATTTTTGCAAGTAATTTTATATCTGACAATAATTCAGTTGCCGACGTTAACCCAGGTTTTCATGACCATCGAGTGCCCACTGACTGCTGCTTCAGTAATAGGCAGACTGTAACGAGGATTCAAATCGAGGGCTATCTTAAAAATCTAAAGACTAGCTCGGTGATTTGCCCTGATGGTTACTTGGGTAACTTCTACAAACAGCTTGCACCTGCAATAGCCTTGCCCCTATGGCACATTTGCAATTCCTCCCTTCAAATGGGTAAACTCCCACTTATGTGGAAAACAGCAAAAGTAATCCCTATTTTCAAGCAAGGCAATGCGGCCGACCTTACAAACTATCGTCCCATATCGTTAACTTGTGTACCTTGCAGGATTTTGGAACGATTCATACGTGATGAAATAATGTGGTACTTACGTAAATTCAATCTTATTCTTATTGGGATGTATAAGCGAATGGTCTCACGCTTTGGAATTGGGTACTCCTGTTGATGTGGTTTGTATGACTTCGCTAAGGCCTTCGATTCGGTGGTCCATGCTAAATTGCTCATTAAATGAAAGACTATAGGTATTACTGGACGCATACTTAATTGGATACAGGACTTTCTTTCACAAAGATCTCAGAGGGTATCTGTTGGGGAATCCTACTCTGAATCCCTACCGGTAACAAGTGGTGTTCCACAAGGATCAGTTTTGGGTCCTCTGCTTTTTCTACTGTTCATCTCAGATCTCACCCCATGCCTTGGTAAAGTAAAACATCCCAAATTTGCCGATGATATTAAACTTTACAGTTCTATTGTTGACCACCATGATCACAACTCACTCCAGGTTGCAGTGGACCAACTGCTTGATTGGTCAGCGGTATGGAAACTTCCCATTAATGTACATAAATGCAAAGTTTTGCCATTGGGGAGTAGGCTCAGGCAGGCTGAATATTATTTGGGTGATTCCCTACTTAAATGTGTCCATGAAACAAAGGACCTTGGCATAAACTTTACATCCAACCTTAAATTTCCTACACATTGTTGTATTATTGTTGCTAAAGTAAAACACATTGCACATATGATCAGGTATGCTTTGTTTCTGGGGACAGAACAACTTTAGTAATGGCTTTTAAGACCTACGTCAGACCACTTGTTGAACATGGTAGTCAGGTCTGGAACCCCTATCTTGTTAAGGACATAAAGCATGTTGAATCCTTTCAGAGGGCCTTTACTAAGTACTTACCAGGCATGCATGATATGACTTATGATCGCAGACTTGCATGTCTGGGTATGGACTCCCTTGAGCTAAGGAGGCTTCATGCAGACCTTTGCCTAACATTTTGTATTGTACGTGGATTGGTTGATGTTGACCCAAGTTCGTTTTTCTCCATGCGCGGTAACCACTATACAAAATAACCACTATACAAAGGGGCCACCCGTTTAAGATCGCTGTGCCCCCTGCTAGAAGGGACTGTGTAAAGTACTTCTTCGCGAACCGCATTGTATCCCCCTGGAATGGTCTGCCATCAGAGTTAGTCAACTCCTCGAGTCTTAACCAGTTCAGGCATGGTCTTCGGAAGATAGATCTCGCTATTCATTTCAGATGTTTTTAAACTAGCAAATGCTAATGTAACAAATCGACTCTAATGGGACTTATTTTAATCTTGTAAACTTTTATATATGTTTTTAATATTAGGGACAGATATTAGTGGATGTCACCCCATCCCTTTCTGGATCTCCCTTTACCATTAGTGTAATAAAATTATTATTATTATTATTATTATTATTATTATTATTATTATTATTGTTTTCAAAGCATTAATAGCACTAGAAAGAATACTTTCTGAGAAGAGAACCTCGCAGAATTCCTCGCAATGGGTATCATATGGAGGAAAGAAGGTGCATTGTTTTCCATCATCTATGACAGAATTTGATGCAAAGATTTCGCTAAGTGTGTTGGCTTTATCTTGATTATCAGTTTGATAGGTGCCGTCAAGTTTGAAGGGTGGGATTGACCTTGAAGTTTTTACTTTATGCCTATAGAACTTGAAAAGAGCATTTTTGTTCCCCAAACGAAGTATTTGTTCCTCTGCAGAACAATGTCATGCTTCTACAGTGCTGGAGTACAGCTTGCGAGCGGTGTTGTAGATTGCAAGATTATCACTGTTTGGATTTGCTTTATAAGCTTTCCAAAGTTTTAATTAACGATTTTTCAATTTGACAGTATGTTTGGGTTGCCTATTTCTAAAGTACTGGTGCGTTGGTTTCTCCCTGCAAAAGTCTATCTGGCTTTTGAGAAGCGTGTGGCAACACTCCCATCCTTGTTCCACATTTTTGTGCTGAAGGAAAACCAGGTTCTCCCAGTTAATATTTGACAGCGAGCCTCTGAGCCTGGAATAATTTATTTTTCCTGGCCGGTGATGTTCAATGCCAGAAACCTGTTGATCTTGGACAAGAAACGCTCTGTTTACCTTAAACGAAACGGTACAGTGGTCACTTGTTACAGTGTTACCAAAGTGGTCGCCCACTGTAACATTAAAAACGACAAGGTCTTCCTGTGTGAAGATCAGGTCCAAAATTTTTTCTCCCCTAGTTGGCTCCTAAACATGTTGTGTGAGGCCGAGTAAAGCGGTCTCATCCAGAAACAGGCGGTGATGACCATCACCAGCAGAATTTCTCTCCCAATCAACTGTGGACAGATTGAAGTCGCCTAGTATAATGTTGTAATGCCTTTGGCTCATTGAACCCGTGATAAAATTGCATGTTGCAAGAATAAGATCCTCACCCCAGCTGTCTGGCAGGTAGCATAAAATAAAAGTTACCCTAAGACTTAAAACACCAATTGCCAAACCCTCAGACACAGGTGAAACCCTTTCGACAACAACAGGGTATTCAGGACGATGGAGAACCAGCAAACCTCCTCCTCTACTCCCACGATCTCTTCTAATGACCTCATAAGTTTTTTAATCTGAGATCATGCTATCAGTTACTCCCTGATGTAGCCAAGACTCCACCACAAAGGTCAAATCGTAACACCCTAGAACAAGCAAATTCTTAAAACTACCAAGATTCTTTACAATACTGCGTGCGTTTAACAAGATGGAAGAGGGGTAATTTCTGTAATGCAGTGTTGATTCAGTGTTGGGGTCTTCCCCAGTTAAATGTTGGAGTTTTCCTGAAGAAGATGGATATCAAAAATTTCGTCCCGTAAGATTCCTTTGCTTCGGCTCGTAAGGTGTACAAAATCCCGAGCCAACAATGTATAATCCCTAAAAATGTCCTTGTCAAATAGACACAAAATTAAAATTACGTTGCACACACATTTGACGCAACAACGAGTTTGTGTGCACTACTTTCCGGTCTAAGTCGATATTCGATCGACCAAGCCTGGGAAACAGACCAGTCACCGTCACACCAGAATTTGGGCAAGAAACCTTTAAAGAGGTAATAAAATCTGTGATGTGCGAAGCAATCCGATTTGGGGAATCTGATTGGATGTCGTTTGATCCCGCACAGATGATAAAGGTCACCGATTGACTTGATCACCGTAACTTGTAATTGTATGGAGTTTGGAGGATAGGTCGCTAGCAAGTAATCCAGGGAAGGTGGTCGTTTTAGAATCTACGTGTGTGCTCCCTCTTAAGTTCCTGGTGTTTGAGTCACCCACTATGATGGTTTTTCCTGTCCATTTTTTTACGCCTTTCATTTATTACCCTGTCTGAAGATGACTTTGCCCTGGATGTAGTTGATGCCTGTTCCATCTGCGTTTTCTCCTTGTTTTTAGGAGGCAAAGTGTAGACACATTTGGTGTTGGGTCAGTAGCTGAATTTGGTGTATTATTTTTTGTAGACTGCTTTGTTCATTTTTTTGTCTGTCACGTTTCTTGGTGTTTTTTCCTCTATTTTTTAAGTTGTGATGGCGAGAACACTGGTAGAGAAACATTTTCCTTATCACTGGCAGTAGACTCCTCCGTCACGTTGCTAGACTTGGTTGTGTCGACGTGCGCAGAAAACACTGTGAGTCCATGTAAATCGGATTTGTTCAGCTTTGCAGAAACGATAAAATCGCTTTTCCCATCACAATGCGTGTGATCAATGACTTCGACCTCAGTTGAAACCACACTGTTCACATTTACCAATTCACCAACAGAACTTTTTTTTCATGTTTCTGCAATCTCTGGTCAAGATGAGATCCAATTTTGGTATCAAGCTTTTCTAGTAGAGCCTCTGCATAATCTACAAGGATTTGTCTTTGACTTAAGAAAAAGTTCTGTGACCAGTGAAATATTGGACACACCTTTGGACGGTTAGTCGAAATTGAGGCTCTAACAGAAACTAAGATCAAAACTCACCTTTGTTGGCCATTATTTTTACCTTGATGTTTTGTGATCGGCCGTGACATCATCCAAGATGGCGTCTGTCCTTCTTCCGAGGTATGGCACTTTGATCGCTACTTATCTATGCTCTTGGTTTCATCTCCAATGTTTGCTGTCGAACTTCTGTCTAATGATAAAAAGAGGAAGCGGGGAAGCTTCCAATCACCTGGTACTTAATAACCTCTCATCCAAATTTTAGATTGTGTGGCAAAATCTTTTCAACACATTTAGTAACTAATTTTACAAAAAAACGGCTCATTAGAGTTCACTCGAACGCAACGAACTATAGTTTGAACTCCAATTGCAGGGAACGTGGACTGTTTTTCTTCAATGCTTATGTTAGAAAGTGAATGTAGTTTATGTTTGAAAAGTGTAATGTTTGTGTGTGTTGGTGCGCGCGCGCATAATTTGTGTATTATACAGACTTTTTTTTAGAGTTGTCTGTGTTTGTTGTTTTATATTTTAAGGCCGGCCACACACCAAATGCGACAATTGTCTCACGACAAAACGTCGTGATACGTCGCATCTGGTAAAGAAACCCCATAGCCTTTCTGTAGAAAGAGCTTCGCCTTGCTGTCGTGAGATGATTAAAGGGATATACCTCCCAGCGCCATTTTTCTCGATCCTCCACATCAAGTACGGCCCCAAAGGTCTATTTACTTACCGTTAGTCTTTCCCTTGCTAAAAATCCGTTTTAAAATGTGGCGTCTAGGAGATTTCCTGTTGAATATTACTAAATTTATTTACGTGGCTTTAAAGGTGCCTAAAAACGTCTCGCAGCAACGTCTCATCCGGTGTGTGGCACTCGCATCCAGTTGTGGCGCTCAGCTCATTCCTATGGTTTTGTAGACGTCTGCAGCATGCTAAGACAGGTTGCGATAAAATGTCTTGTCGTGCGACGTTTTGTCGACTTTGGTGTGCGGCGACCCTAAGTCTGTTTCGTGTGAGTGGCTATATGTGTATTTTGAGTGCATTTATAATTTGTGAAAAAAGCAGATTCTTTATTAAGGCAGCTTTTTCCTTGCGTTTGTGTTTGAAGGTTTTTGTTTTAGTTCTATTCGTGTGAGTAATTACGTGTTAATATTGTGTATGTATTTTTTTTTTCAATTTTGTAGGCGTTTTGCTGTTTATGGCGCCTGTTTTGTGTGTGTTTGTGGGCTTATGTGTGTTTTGGGTGTGTTATGTGTGTTTTGGGTTTGTGTTTTGGGTTGTGTGTTATGTGTGTTTTGGGTAGTTTGTGTTTGTTTTGGGTGTGTTATGTGTTTTGTGTGTGTTATGTGTTATGTATGTTATGTTGTTTTGGGTGTGTTATGTGTGTTTTGTGTTTGTGTTTTGGGTTATGTGTTACGTGTGTTTTGGGTGTGTTTTGGGTGCGAGATGTGTTTTATGTGTGTTATGTGTTATGTATTGGATGTGTTATATGTGTTATGTGTGGTTTGTGTGTGTTTGTGGGTTATCCTTGTTCCCTGGAATTGGAGTTTAAATTATAGTTCGTTGCGTTCGAGTGAGCTCTAATCCGTTTTTATTTGTGTACCTTCACAGCTGTGGGTATGGGGATCTGAGCTCGAATGCCTTTTTTTCTAAACGACGAAGCCGTTTTTTATTCTGTTAATTTGTTGACTGTTTTCACTTCCTTTTTATTGTAATTGATATATTCTGGTCTATCATGTGACTGTCCACCAATTTTTGTTTGCTAAAAAAACGGAACATTAAAAATGCATATTTATGTTCATGTTCCGCCCAAGCTTTGTACCATGTCTAATATTTGATAGCAGCATACTAGCGTGCGTCTAGATTTAGCATGTGTCATCTCGATGGGTAGTTGATTCTGCTTTGTTTCAGCAGATGCATTATCATGGCAAACAATCGCGGAACCTATTCCCGAAGCCCGTATTGAAGAACTAAACAAGCCGTTTTGTCATGTCGGTCTCCCACTTTAGTCCTCAAAATTATAGACTTAGTACCGTAAGGTTTAAAACTGGAAGATTTAAGTGAAAAACAACACCGTTTCACTTTGGTTCTCAACAACGAGTTAATAAAATTTATTGCAGAGCAGTTTATTTATCGGAAGCCCTGGCCCTAATCTGCACGCTCCCTTAAAGCTACTACCAAGAGGCTACACCAACTCTAATCTTAAAACTTACATTACCACCTACACTACAACCAACACTGACATCACACTGCATCACACTACATCAACTCAAAGCACAGCTCGCGAACCTCTACACAACCTCACAACAGCATAGAGCCGCCACAACGACTCACTCTGATGAGGGCGAGTCCCTAGTAACGCACGGGGGGATCTACGGACTCCACCTAGCACACTCAACTGTATGCAAGGCTGCATGTATATTGCAGGAGAACAAGAAGTGCTCCAGAGTCAACTCTTCCCCGCACTCGCACATTGGAGACCTATAATCCACCCCAACTTATGCTTATGCTCGTTCAACTGGCAGTGCCCTCTCCTCAAGCCAGATATCATCCCTGGCTCTAGAGGCAAGTACGCTCCTTAACAGCTCCAATCCATTCAGCCTCCCACCGCTCCCGAGTCCAAGCTTTAAGCATTGGTCGCAAAGACCGTACTGACTGCGTGGGAGAGACATCTCTCTAACTCCAGATGCCTTCTCTGGCTAGACCATCTGCAACTTCGTTTCCTGCACTCTCACAATGCCTACGTACCCACGCGACAGACACTTCACACAAATGAAACGCAAGCCAAAGCTTTCATCACACTTCGAAGATGGCTGGGACGCACATGTCAAAAGCTTGCAAACACCGCTGCAAAAGAGAAATGCACGACCGTGAGTCTGTTAAAGTCATAAAAGACGGCAACTGCAGATCCAAAGCAATATCAAGGGCAACTGACACTGGACGATTTCACACCTGGTACTTGAGGAGACACCTCTAACCGAACAACTGACAATCTTTAACAATCTTGAGGGCCGGGACAAAGAATCCAACTCCACCAACCCACTCCCCATGCCGGAAGGATGCATCACAAAACACCTCACTCCAAACAACACACTCAGACACAAGGACGGAGGCAACACACACCCCATCTAGGGATATGGTGGCACAGTCACAGTGACGGAGAAGATCGAGAGCACTTCTATACCAAGAAGGGGTGACACTCTACTACTAGCAGCATCACGGAACTCCCTAGCTCTATTAGAGAGAAGCTCATTGTCTCTCAAAAAACTGCCCACAAGATCTGCTTGACGACGGCCCAGATTACGAATGCACAGCTGAACAAGTAGTTCATTCGCTCTCAAATGGAGAGGTGGTTCACACGTCTCTACCCAAAGCGCTTGAAGAGGAGCGGAGAGGAGACAGCCTGTAACAAGCCTAAGACAATCATTCACCCGCACCTGTAAGCTGGCAATATGTTGCTTAGATGCAGCCAGAAAAGGCAAGTGGTAATTGACAACCTACCGAACGAATGAGCTATAGATGACTATCAGTGCTCCCCCGAGTAATTGTCCCATAATACACAAGTACTCGCAGAATGTGGAGACAACTCTAGTTTCTGCCGAATGAGACAAAGGTCTGCCGTCCAGGACAACTTGCTGTCTATACTAACACCCAGATACCGAACTTCCCGATGACACTGGTACAAACTAACCCTCTACCCGCACTTGCACTTTGCTACTGTCTTCTAGCTGACTGACAAATTCTACAACAACAGTCTTATCAGCAAACAAACACAGGCCATGAAGTGCCAGTTACTGCACAGCCTTGTCTAGTACCTGGACACACTCTGCAAGATAAAGCAGACTAGACCCAACAAACCACACAGCAACATCATGAGCATAACAAACAACATTTGAGCTCAAACAAAACTCCTCCAGGATCTCATTATTTACCACTGGTCACAAAACATGGCTAAAGCAGCTGCCTTGTGGCAGTCCACGTTCTGTGGTTCTGAGTGAAGACCAGAAACTGCCAACCCTTGACGCAAATGGGTGCTTCCCAAGAGGAGCAGTAATGGCAGCAGCGAAACAGGGACTAACACCCATCTTCTCAAGTGAGTGACGGACCCACTCAATCTGAACAGTGTCGTATGCTGCTCGAATATCCAGAAAAATCGCAAGAACCGACTGGCCCTGGCACCAGGCCTCTCTGATGTTTGACAAGAGGAAGAGGATTGCATCTTGTGTTGACCGATTGGTTCTGTACCCAAACTGACAGCTGGAAAGACACTCCGTGGACTCAGTTGTGCTACAAGAATCCGCTCATACACCTTATGAGCACTTGAGAGAAGAGCAATAGGGCGATAGTTAGCCGGAAGAAAATTAGTTTGCCTTGTTTGCAAACTGGAACAAGCACAGTAAACAACCACGAAGGAGGAATTGCTCCATCTACCATTAGGGATTGCAAATAAGCAAGAAAACCTAACAATGCTGCACATGGCAAGGAAAGAAGGAGGTCATTCGACAGCCCATCAATTCCTGGAGCACTACCAAAGCGACATTTAGATAGTATAGGCTTAAGTTCAGTCAACATCAAAGAAGAATCAGGAGTCACGTTAGCTGAAGCGGTGGCTATAGCCAAAGCAGGAGCCTGCCCAGCTAAAAGCATATACATTTCCACAAAGAGACTATTAAAGGTTTCTGCCATAGCAATACTCTGGAAAACTTCTCTGTTCGGTCCATACACCCTAAATATGGGGCCATCCAATCACAACGCGGCTTAACACTACATGCAGAGGACACACACCTGCCTGCGGTCATCATAGTGCAGAGTCGGGCACTGAAGAGAATCTTCTTAGACCGAAGGATATACGCCGACTCATGAGACGCAGCTTTATATGAGTACCACCAAAGATCAGATGAGTACCACCAACGCTTCCCAAAACTATACGACCGCCACCTATCTTGGACAGCTATCGAGCACTTGCTCGTCCACACTTCTCGCTGAGCGGCAGAATAGGCCACTCTCTTACCTGATCGAGAAGCAGACCATCTTCCATGCCATGCACCGAACTCCCCATGCTCAACAACAGGTCAATGATCGGTACTCCTAGACCTTGTGATAGATGCAGACTCAACAGGACAAAGCAAAATGGGAACCTGGTCACTACCACGTAAATCATCTGATACGTGAAAACTGAATTTACTTAGCAAGGCCGAGGAACAAAGAAACACTTCTATACGGACTTATACACACTGCTCCTTCTCCACTGAATGTGCGTGAAGGAGTTTGTGAGGAGAACCTCGAGATCAAACCCACCCAGCGATGTGACAAGGAGGTGACCCCCACATCGCATCGACGGGAGCTCCCACTCACATTGATGCGCATTGAAGTCACCTGCCAAAATCAGCAGCATGGGGAACTGCCTGACCCACGCAGACCACTCCTGCCTTAAAATTGTCGCCTTGACATGCAGAAAAACTACCATCAACCACACGCTCTCTGCCCAGATCTGAACGCAACATGCATCTACACTCGGAAATATAACAATCAGAACATAAATCAGAACAAACACAATCAGAGTTGGGAATGCAACGGGCAACACTTTGAGGAAGTCTGTCTTCCTGGACACCAAAGACATCAACATACCTCATCAGAGACTCTTCACCTCTATGATTCTGCACAACAACACTAACAATCTCATCTTCAGGAAGCTCTAATAGTGAGATCTGAGGCTTCGCTCATTCACGCCTCGCTTGCTTCCTCACAGGAGATTGGCGAGGAGCAACCACAGGTTTCTCTGGTTTTGCTGGTTCTGGATGCTCGTCAAAAACACTCGCAGACTCTGGCAACACAGAGAGATCACTCCCAGGCTCTTTGCTCTCGACGAACTGCACAGTCACTCAGATGCTGACACACACTGCTCTCGGGTCATAAAAATAGTTGCACATACTGCAACAGACGCTCACACACTGTTTGCGAACATGACCACGGACATTGCATCTGAGTCACCTTGGCAACCTGTCGTTGAACAACCAACACTGCAGGGATGCCTCTCACACCAATAATATTATGAATGGCCTCATTAAGATCTGATTTACGAAGTTGAACTGTAATGCACACCTGTTGCACATTATTCTTAGCCATCTTCAATCAGAAGCTCACACTCATGTTTTCGTAACGACCCAAAATTGCGCAAAGCGTTGCTAATGTCTTCAGGGATACTTCATTACGGAGCTAATGCACTTGCATTCTCACCGAGCTTTCCACCCATTAAATAAAACATTGCTGGAGACTAACAGTGCTCGCTTGGCTGCCGAAATCTTTACAACTGTTTGAAAAGCGTTGTTTGCCCTCGAGTGAGTGAGTGCTTTATTCTGAGAGCTTCAGCCATACTTGGCCACCAGCCCCACCACAACAAAATTATAATCAGTTACATCGTGACACTAAAATTACACCAACAGATACAACACAAAAGAAACCGGCCCTACACCAATCGTCCAGTCGCCGCACAGAAAGCAGCTACAGCTTTCAAGCCGCGCACACCAACGTTACCATGTGGCGGAATCGATAGGAGATCTTGCACCTCTCCCGGGAAGCGGCCCTCAAATGAACTCAACGACAATGTTACTTTCCCCGTGCCCATCTTGTTCGAGAGAGCTCTGTTACAATTTTGTACGCCTCGCCTCTTTATTGCACCATTGTTTCGTGTTGCTGCATTGTTCCATTTTGATATTGTTAGCCCCAATGAAGATTGATTCAGCCTGTCCAGTTTTCGAAAATTCTCATGTGCACGAACAAAAACCCATCGTATGTAACAAACGAAATACGCATAGGACGAAAGGACGCATATTAAGTTTTCAACGATCTGAAGACAGAAAAATTAAGACACACCCTAGTGTGTCACCCGCCAAGATTCAACGACAACATCAATGTACTTCCTATCAAGATGAAATATATATATAAGCATGGCGATATTAGACACTCGCATCTTTTACAGCAATTTGCCTGTTTTCGGGCATCTGACGGCAAAACAAAACGACAGAAAAGGCTGAAACTTCATAGAACTCGAGATTCTGTTCGCCTGTCGTTGCAATCGCCAAGCTCTAATCACCAAGTTTCCCATCGACTAAGACTCCAAATGTTATTTGCATTTTGCGTTTAGCCTTCGAAATGTTACTCAGTGGGATTGGCTTGGTGAAAGAGATTGATTTTTTGATGCCATCACTTCAAATGGTAAAAAAAAAGACAAGGCTCGGTGAGAATCCTTAACAAGTTTTGTTTTGGAGATTCAACCACTACACCGGCTCTATCACTTCTCACAGATTTTTATTTTTATTTTGTCGATTTTTCAACTCTCTTCATTCTGATTCATTTTTCAGGAAAGAAACAACGTCAATTCCACAGTTGGGGTATCAATCACGGAAAAGATGTATTTTGTTGGTATTTGTTTCACAATCCAGGTCGGTAAGTATATCTTTCTGACTCAGACGTTTTTTTTTTAATTCACGCTTATTACTAAGTGCTTTTTACACTACTGGTAAAGTAAAGTTAAAAGGCATCCTAGCGATTTCCCAATTGTTTATTTCAGTTAGGGCCGTGCAGGCAGAGAGTGGGTGGGCGTTATCATCAAATGTTAAGTCCTGGCGGTTTCGAACCTGTATTTCGTTTGCATGGATCTGGCGGTTTGTCGAATTTTTCCTTCTCTGTGCATGCCTACAAATCAGCCTTTCTTTAGACACACCACTTCTTGCACTTCTAGTTTACGTCTCACGAATGGTAAGTAACTCGTACATCGTTCTACTGAAAGTTTTTTTGCTCGGCCGCTTAACACAAAATTTGGCATAGTAAATTGGGCTCTTGCACTTCTAATTTATGTCTCATGAATGGTAAGTATACCTCGGACATTTTTCTAATGAAAGGTTATTTTTTTTGCTGGGCCGGCCGCTTAACACAAAATTTTGACGTAGCAAATTGGACTTTCGCATTTCTAGTTTACATCTCACGAATGGTAAGTAACACGGAAATTTTTTCAACTGAAATTTTTTTGCTCGGCCGGCCACTTAACACAAAATTTTGACGCATCAAACTGGATTTTTGCACTTGTAGTTTACATCTCACGAATGTTAAGTATCTCTGACATTTTTCTACTGAAGTTTTTGCCTGGCCACTTAACACAACATTTTGACGCAGTAAATTGGAGCAAATGTGCCATCGTGTAACATAATTTAGGGTGCCTTCGGAAATTGCTATAATTATGTTACTACGGTTATGGCACATCACCCTGTTAAAGCACCATGTAGATAAGGTGAGATTTCATCACAATCGGCTGATATGGGTTTGCCTTGGTGGCCTTGAACTAGGATAGCACGATACAAAATTTATCCCGATAATTTTTTTTTTAATTATCACGATGATCGATATTATCTCGATAAAAAAATTTTGAGGTTTAAATAACTATTTTAATTTTGTTAATTAAAGAAAAGCTTGGCTGTAGCCTACAGCACTGCTGCTGTGGGCTATCTCGAAGCGATTGCAGGGCGGATCTACTTCTGGCTGAGTCTGGGCCGCAGGCCAGGCTCTTCCGGTTGTGTGCTAAAAGTCCCACAAGATGAAGGCCACATCTGATCAAACCGGGCTGGTAGAGCTGCTTAGCAGACATTAGTCTGCACTACCACTGGGGAGTGGAAAGTTGACTGTTCGGATTGTTATGCGGTGACCCTCTTATATTTTGGCTCTTATTGTAATTTTCCGGAGGGGTTTTTGTTATAGGGATTTTGATTCAATATCCTCATGCTTCTTGCGGATGGTGAGAATGCCCTATTTTGGAGTTCTGAGTCTCTTAAACTCTGTTTACTGGCATTTCCGACCAAAAGTTTTTAAGGAATTGGTTATTTTCGCAAGGATTAATTGATTTATAATGAGTATTTGATTTGTAGGGTGCATTGATCTCGTCTTGCCGTCTGGTTGTTGTTCATTGCTGTCCTGATTCGAGTCTTCGTCCTCGACCTGTGTTTGTGATTGTACCTTTTATTTGATGTTCTGATTACGATTCTTGGTATCAGACTTGGTGTGCCTTGGGCTGTGTGAGAACTTACTTGTGATTTGGGGCTTAGCAACTTGATGGTTGGTCTATCTTTGCCCTAAACTGTTTGTGAACTAAATATGACTTCTGCTATGGATTCTATGGTTGAAGCACGCGAAACAAAGATGATACTTGAACTTATGAAATTGAATGCTTCCTGTATTCTGGATTCTTGTTTCCACAAGAATGATGATGTGGTTTCTTTTGATTCGGACAAATGTGATTATGCCTCGACCTTGTTGATTGAATTTTATGATCTCTTGGCTTGTTTCGAGTACAACCTGGGAAAGATTTGTGCGCTTCGGAATCGGGATGATATTTTGCAGGATGATCTTGCGCTGATTGAGCAGACGAACTTTTCTCGACGACGATGTTTTAAATGTGGAAATGATGGATTTGGCGCTTCTATGCCTATTAAAGTTTCTGATCTGAGAAAAAGGCGTAGTTCTCGTTGTGCGGCTCCTGGTTTTGTTAGTCGGTGGAATCTGAACCTTCATACTGCTACCTCTAGGACTCTTACGGCTACGAGATGCTTCAAGTGTGATGACTCTGGTCACGGAGCTCTTACTTGCAAGTCTGATTTGCCTGTGTGATGTGGACTTATCTTTTGGCTACGAATGGACTGGACCTGGTTTTGACTATTGTCTTGCTTGTGTGGAATTGACTACGATGTTTTTGGAGTCGACGTATGTGGCGATGTGGCTGTTGTTGTGGGTTTCCTCTCGTGATTTTGGACTGATCGTGTCGAACTGGTTGATCTTCTTCCTTGGTAACCAAACAATTTTGATGTGCCGAGTGCGCTGTACGTTGACTTTGATGAGGCTGGTGCTGAGAATGGCCTGTGTGAGAATCTAAACCCTGCATCTTTGACCTGTGGGTGGGCGGAACCTTTTCCCGTCCTGTAGGGATCAGGGGTACTCACTCTGTTCGTCTCTTCTGGATTTTGGAAACTTGCTGTGATGGACTGATGTGCTCCGATCTTTTGACTTATGCTGACATGTGATGTGTGCCTGGTCTTGGTACTGTGCAGCTACTTTAACTTGTGAACTTTTGACCATTGTGGTAGCAACTTGTGGTTTTGCTCTCTTGCGGATTGTGCGATTTCCATCTCCGATGCCCAAGAAATTGTTTTTCTCTTTGGATCGTGTGATTTACACCTCCGAAACCTGGAAATGTTTGCTGCTCTGCCTATGGAATACTGTAATACTGAAATGGATCCAGAATTCCGTGATTTGGAACTAGGGAGCTGTTGTTAAAGAATCTCTGAGAATTTTGCGATTTGGAACTAAGAAGCTGTTGTTAAAGAATCTAAATCTTAGAGAATCTAAATCCTTAAAGAATTTTAAATCTTGATTGCTGAGAAATTGGATGCAGGACGTTTACTTTGTGATTTGGAATTAAAAAGTTGTTGCTAAAGAATCTAAATGAAGTTGTTGTTAAAGAATCTATATCTTAACTGCTGGGGAATTTGATGTAGGACGTTTACTTTGCAATTTGGAATTAAGAAGTTGATGTTAAGGAATCTAAATGAAGTTTTTGTGAAAGAATCTTAATTGCTGAGGAATTGGATGCATGACGTTTACTTTTCGATACAGAAACTAAATCTTAACTGCTTTTGATCCAATTCTGGATTTGGACTTTTCTGTTGTTTCGTCTGGTGATTGCACTTTGTTGGCTTGGTGTTTTTCTGTTTCTGTGGTCCTGTTTGCGTTCTTTATGTGAAAATATTCGGGAAACTGCTTTTCGATCTTCCCCTTCTTGCTGATTCTGTCGAGAGGTGAGATTTTGAGAGGTTGACACTTGGGCAACTGCCTTTCGACACGAACCTTTGTGGACTATGGCGGTTGGGTTTCTTCGGCTGTGGTTTCTCTTCCTTGTGACTCGGTCTTGTGAGATCTGAGTGTGCCTTACACCCTAACGGGATGAAAGGTGGTGTGGCCTAGCTGCACATTTCTTACATGTAGCCTACAGTGCAACCTTCACGAATGTGAATTGTGTGGCCTTGCCATTTGGCCAGTAGACAGTTGTACTGCTACTTAAATATTGTTTGCATTAAACTAACTCTCCTATCGGCTAAAGTGACTAGCAACAGTATTGTACATTTGGTTGCAGAGCCCTTGACATTCTGCACGCGACGCCGCGAACCGCTTGTTTCAAGCTATTACGGTATCCGAGATATGACAATTTAAGCATTGGGGTTTGCACGATAATTCGATAATTCAAAAAGAAAGTGCGATACGATATTCGAAGAAAATTTATATCGCGATATTATCGTATTAACGATTATCGTGCCAACCCTACTCTGAACGTACCTACGCGTCATACAGTAACTTCGACGAAGTGGCTAGAAAGGGAAACTGGGGATAACAGAGGCTTAATCACGAAAAACGACTCGCCTTTTTACAAGTCAGAAGTAAGATAAAAACAACTGAGGAGGTCGTTACATCTATTACATTAATTTATTGTGTGACCGGGGGGGGGGGGGGCGAGTTCGTGCTACGTTTCGGTACTAAAATTCTATAAATTTATAGCTTCAGAAAATCGCGATTAAAGCTTCAGCATAACTTAGTAGCAAGTATACGTAAATAAACTGCGTTGCGCTTGAAATAAGGTTTATTGTTCGCGTTAAATAAACTGCGTGTGCTCCAAAAAATACCGTCTTGTAGTTTATTGTTGTTGGACGTGAACGAGCGCCAGTACGATGCTGAATCGTTCCATGCGATGTTTTCGTGTTAAAAAGGCTCCCGATCCGTGACATATCGATAAAAGCCAAGCGTCTTTAGCTTGGTTTGTTTGTCACTGAGGCTATTTATGTTACTATTTCTGGTCCAGTCTAGATCATCCAAACAAATTTTCTTTGACCTGATAATTATTCGACTTATCGAACGAGTCGTATAATTTGCAAACCAACAGCAGCACTGCAACGTTTACAAACCATGTTCGACTCATTGTGCACTTCGTGAATACTGTATACTTCACTGCATTGCATGCAGGGTGCAGGTGAAGCGACCAAGCATGGGTCAACTCCAGAACGACTTATACCAAGTGCCAGCAGGCTTTTTGCCGTGATGCGCGCATCACGTGACTCGGTTAGACCACTCAGACGGCCAAAGGGCCGCTATTCTCGCTCGTCAGTGGCTGACTCACGATGACATCACGGCAAACAGCCTTGGATCGTGGTATAGATTGTCACAACAAACGAAAACAGACAATTTATGGTCTTCCCCATGTCATACTACCATGATGGACCATTCCACCCTGCCGAATTGGTTACGTTCACAAACCTAGACACAGGTCATTTGAGAAATTATGTCACCTCTGAAAGCTGAAAACAAAAAGCAGAACGTTAAAAAGTACTTTATTGTGTGCGCGGCGTATCTTGAGTCCTGGAAGTATTTTACGAGCGACTAGGTGTTGCTGGAAGGTACGGCTTTAATCGACGGCCGCCATTGTTTTTGTAACCATCTTGGATATCAACAAGGCACTCTGCTGCCAAAAACGTACAATCGATTATCTGCGTTCGTTCTGTGGCAAACTCAAGATAGGCCGCGCACACTTTAGTTAATAAAAATACAAACAGAGTAGTTATCAAGTGCTGGTGAAATACGAAATCACGACGTTTCGGTTACTAGGTCGGAAACGTTTTCAAGTGAAGGGTTTAAAACATGTCAAACAACTTATAAATAAAAATAATAAAATACCAGAAGAGCTGGGTCATGGATCAATTACAAGTCTTAAGGATACAAGGTTCCATGCTTAAAATTAAAACCAAATAGAATAAACGTCAGCACAATTCGAAAGAATGTGCCAACCGTCAACACCTAACTCACCTAAGTCTGCAGGCGAATGATCAAGTCTGCAGGTCAAGCTACTGAGTTAGTTATTGACTGTTGTTGGCACATTCTTTCGAATTGTGCTGACTTTTATTTTAATTGGTTTTAATTTTCAGCATGCCTTGCATCCTTAAGACTTGTAAGTTTTATATCCATGACCCAGCTCTGCTGTTATTTTATTAATTTTTAAGTTGTTTTGACATGTTTTAAACCCTTCACCTGAAAACGGTTCCGACCTAGGAACCGAAACGTCGTGATTTCGTATTTCAACTGCACTTGATGGCTTCTCTGTTTGTATTTTTTAACCACTGAAAGGGGAACATGGCATCCTTTCTTAGCATCAATCGCTATATTCGTCACGTTAGACATGTTCGTGAAGATAAACATGCTTTTCTCTTACTGACGTTCATGTGTAGTTGTCGGCTGGCACGGAAAAGTATAGTCCCCTTACTGAATGTATGTAGTCTTGTGAATAACAACCGACCATGATCGACAGCAAACATCTTCTGTGGGTTGGCTGTCATACCAACGGTCGTGTTAGTGTTTGTTTTTCTCTAACTGACATTCATGTGTAGTTGCTTGCCAGCCAAGTGGTCGGCTGGCATGGGAAAAAACAGGCCGTTTACAGAAAGTTTGGAATCTTGAGAGTAACAACTGACCATGATCGACTGCAAACGTCTGCTGAGGGTTGGGTTATAATATCCGCGATCGTGTTGGTCATGTCGTTCATAGAAATCATAACATTCTGAAGGTTACTTAGCGCTCACGTCCGATCACTGCATGGATATACTGAATGTGAGATTGCTTCGGACAGCGTGTTGAATAAAACACGGTGCAATTTTCCCCGCTGGCTACACTGGTGCTGAACTGAACAACTTTGGTGCAACAGGAGTTCATTTTTCTCCACCCGTGCTGCACGATGAATTCACCCAGTATTTGTTTTTGTTATGCAATTACAACATGTATATTTTGGCACTGGAAATGGGAAATATTCAGCTTTACATTATTTTTAAGTGCAAATGATAGGAAGAGGAAAGAAAAGCTGCAAACAAGGAGATAATAAAAATAATCTATGTACATCAATAAACCTCAACGAATGCGAAACGAATGCGAAACAGCTCGCTGTAAATAGTATAGAGGCCAATTGGAAATTATCCATCAGGTAGAAACGACGTAGTATATAGTCTGTTCCACATTATGTTTGCAGGAAACTGACAGTACAACACCACGTTTTCTTCCGCTTGAGTGCAAAAGCGTGTAAATATCCTAGTTGTAGATTTAACAGTACCTGTGTAGAGTCTACAAGGCTGATACCCACATGTTTTTGCAGCAGTAGTGCAAGGAAACGCGGCGACAAACAGTCAGTTTCCTGCAAACATAATGTAGAAGAGACTAAAGTTGGCCACCTTCACGCACATAAGTTTAATTCGAAGGAAGTGACCTGGATTCGAATTGACGAACCAGTCCGTCACGGTATCGCTGCCATCGCCTTATCCGATATGGCATATCTTTCACTGGCATAAAGAAAACATTGACCTCTTTATCAAAATCCCAATCGTGACCAGGGTTCCATTTGACCGAAAGTACTCGGCCATAAGCATTGGAGATAAATACAAATCTATATACACCGTGCCAAACAATGATACCCCCCCCCCTTTCCCAAGGGTAAACTAAGCACATATAGGTGGCAAATTGACGCTTATCCAGTCGAAGCCATGAAGCCAGCTAAGCATATAAGGGAAAAATGAAGGAGCAGATAGGTACCACATTTTATTGCGAGTTTACACTCACAAGCTCAATATTCAGTATTGCCCTCCATTGGAGTCTCGAACAGTTTGAAAACAAGCAGGTGGGAAGACAAAAGTGACTCAAAAAGGTATGTGTTGAACTCCATTTCCGAAGCACAGCATCGATGTGCTCCTCCATCTTGGCATGACTAAATCGAGTTGCTAGAGGTTCGCACAGCATCCTTTTTTCAACATTGTCCTTCCAGATGAATCCAAAGTTTTCACAGACATTCACGTCGGGAAAAATGTGCGATCCTGCCGTCGAAAGGAAAGTTCCACGCAGCGCAGCCAAGAAATTCAACAACGTCATGGGAAAACTACGAGTCAGGAAGTTGTTCGACTATTTCGGCAAAGAAAAGGCTTGAAGGCATGACATGAGATTCCAAACCCTCGTAAAACCCAACTGAATATCAAAAAACGCTTTGGTTTGTGGATTTCTTGAGAGAGTGCGGCCGAAGACTGCTTCCTCCATTTCGCAGTGAGCGATGAATTTTTCGTTTATTCTGTCACGAGGAGACCAAACTTTGGATCCATCTTGAAGCACATTGTTGAAAAAAGGATGCTGTCTGAACCTCTAGGAATTCGATTTAGCCGTACGGGTGGAGGAGCACATCGATGCTGTGCTTCGGGAAATAAGAGTTCAAAACCAAGGTTTTTTAGTTTGTGTCTTCCTACCCTGCTCATCTTCAATCCTCATCGTATCGCCAATGAAGGGAACACTAAAATTATGCTTGTGAGTGTAAACCCACAATAAAATGGGCTATCGGTACTTTCATTTTTTACTATGTTTAGTTTACTCTAGGTAGAGGGGGTAGCTATCATTGTTTGGCACCCCTTACATTCGTAAGGCTCAAAGATGGATAAATAAAAACAAAGTAAAGGTGGTTTGATTATACTAAGATGTTTCTAGTATATAATTTCGCAGTTCTTTACATTATAGATATACTATATTACTTACCTGTATTTATTTCTTTATTAAAAGATTCATGTTGCAAGCTTCAAGTTCCATGTATTTTATTTTGTTGTTCTAGGACATTACTGTCATTGCTTTGTACCACTTCCTAGATTTACAAGGCGCGTGGAACATTAATTTGTCAAAAGCGAACCTGACTCATTCACGCTCGCCTTAACTTTATTAAAAAAAAAACACAAATTGTTTGGCTTCTTGAGGGTCTCTATCCACTTTCGTGTACAATTGTTTTACCTTGGATGAATTCTCCAGGTCCGAAAATTAGGGTTTTGCCTTAAAATGTAAGGCGAGCGTAAATGAGTTGGGCTAACTTTTCTCCGTGAGTGAGTTAGGCTCACAATGTACTACAGATCGGTTTTATCATCTTTAATATTTTACAGATGAAGATGTACACTACCAAGGTCGGGGAACCAAACTCATAGTGAAACGACCGCCAACTCCGGGTTGTAACATATTCTCCTACATTGTAAGTTTTCCATAAATTTTCTTGGTCACTACTGGGTAATCCAGACGTACACAAGTTTGCTCACCTGTCTTATGCATGCTGGACAAAACTAAACAAAATTCGTATCGTTGATGGCATAAGTGGAATTTTAGCTTGGAAAAATTGAGATCAAATTGAAGCTATAGTTTGAACGGAATAAGCTTACTGTGCTGGCGTCTACAGACGAAGATCTCATTGACCATAAGATATTTGCCTATGACTATGTAAGATCGTTGACTACGTACACTGTAAGGATTCTAACTTTATTTGCTATCGGGAACGCTTACCATATGCATTAGTACGTTTGTGTTTACAATTGTGGTAGTCAAGATGACGTACAGTACATCTTGACTGTACATTTGACTACCACAATTATTGTAAACACAAACGTACTAATGCATATTGAAGTCGTGATGTGAACCCATTTGCTGGGGTTAGTGTAGCTCCCGTGAGGGAACTGATGAAAGCTGAGACGTGTGTCGCTTGTGGTAACGTCTTGTGGCTGTTAAGCGGACGAAGGTACCTATCAATGATGACGGATGGACTTGCTTGATTGTGACGAAATGGGGTTTGCTGAGGAAAATTCCGGAGCTGAGGATGGAGGTTGGAAACGGATGAAAATACCCACGTGAACGTGATAATTCCGAGGCTGGATGAACCAATAAAGGGTTTTGACGATCGGGTGGACGAAAATAGGAGATCCTGAAAGAGGTCCCCCTTCATGGAGGCTGTTGCTGAGGTGGTCTTGACTTGAGCAGATGCTGTAGTCCGGCATGGGGGGTGGGATGTTTGTGATGACTGAAGGGTGGCAGTTGGCAACGGTAAATAGCCTGTTCCTAGGAGGGGTGAGAGCCATCTGAGCGAGCGTGGCTTGACTTGTTGAGGAATGACGAAGGCAAGATGTGGGTTGTTCCATGAACTCGATGATAGGTCCTGTCGTGAAAGGGAGAAACAATGGAAATGAATAGTTAGTTGATGTGGTGGGAAGACAAAGGTCCCACGGATCAAGTAAACTGACGAGAGATTGATAGTTCTTGGTCGGCATGAGATGCTCCATTCTTTGCTTCAGTTGAAGTGCGTTTCATTTTTGTTTTTCAAAACAAATATGTTGTTCAGAAATATTTAATTTTTTTCAGTTGGACCGAAAGGAAAAATATTAATTGCTGAGACCCCGACGAACATCAAAATCAAGCTTGAACAAACTTTTCGGCTACCGGGCTTCCCCAAATACAAATAATTCTGTATTTGTGCCTTTTTTTTTTAACGAGCCCTTCGGTCCAGTCGGCTGCATCTTTGCGGGTAGACTCAATTAGGTGCTCAGCCATCAAGATCATTGGTTCTGGATAGATTCAGTGGTTCAGGCCATGTTTTGCGTAGGGCAGCCACTTTTTCTGATCCTAGCATGAGATGACCTTCATTAACAAAGCACTAAAAGTATTGTTACCATTGGCAGTTTCTTATTTTTCAAACTAACTTTATTTGCTATGGTGAACGCTTACAACATGCATTAGTACGTTTTTGTTTACAATTGTGGTAGACCAGATGTACAGTCAACCGTTGCCAACTGCGTCTTTGACTGTACATCTTGACTACCGCAATTGTAAACACAAATGTGCTAATGCATATTGTAAGTGTTCACTATAGTAAATAAAGTTAGTTTGAAAAATAACAAATTGCCAATGGTAGCAATACCTTTAGTGCTTTGTTAATGAGGGTCATCATGCTAGGATCAGAAAAAGCGGCTGCCCTATGCAAAACATGGCCTGAAACACTGAATCCATCCGAAACCAATGATCTTGATGGCTGAGCACCTAATTGGATCTACCCTCAATGATGCAGCCGACTGGACCGAAGGGCTCTTTTTTAAAAAGGCACAAAGATAGAATTATTTGTATTTCGGAAAGCACGGTGGCCAAAAAGTTTATTCAGGCTTGGTTTTGATGTTCATCGGAGTCTCAGCAATTAATCTTTTTCCTCTCAGTCCAACTGAAAAAAAAATTAAATATTTCTTAACGATATTCCGTTCACTTGATCCATGGGCCCTTCGTCCCGTTCTTCCCACCACTTCATCTATTCATCTCCGAATTGCGTCAATTGTTCCCCATTTCACGACAAGACCTGCCATCGAATTCATGGAACAACCTACCTCTGGCCTTCATCATTCCTCAACTCGTCAAGCCACGCTCGCTCAGACGGCTCTCACCCTTCCTAGGAGCACAGGCTATTTACTGTTGCCAACTGCCACCCTCCAGTCATCACAAACAACCCATCCCCATGTCGGACTACAGCAACTGCTCAAGTCAAGACTGCCTCAGCAACAGCCTCCACGAAAGGGAGACCTCTTTCAGGATCTCCTTTTTTCGTCCTCCTACACCCGATTGTCAAAACCTATCTTGGTCCATCCAGTCTCAGAATTAAATCACATTCACGTGGGTATTTTCATCCGTTTCCAGCCTCCATCCTCAGTTCTGGAATTTTCCTCAGCAAATCCTTTTTAGTCACAATCAAGCAACTCCATCCGTCATCATTGAAAGGTTCCAGATTACACTGCCACAAGATGTTACCACAAACGACACACGTCTCAGCTTTCATCAGTTCCCTCACGGGACCTACTAACCCCAGCAAATGGGTTCACATCACGACTTCACGTTGAACCCTTGCAATCGTCATCACTTTCCACCCAAAGTCATCCGTCTTCCTTCATCTTTTCATCAGCCGTACCATTCACCCTATCGTTTCTCAGCCATTCCTGAATCTCCTGCCTCTCCTTTCGGGACATGTTTCGCCCTGTCTTCTGCAACCAATGACAGCTGCTCCCAAGGAGTCGAACCGTTATTTTTTTCGGTTCGGGTTCCGGTTACGGTTCGGCTTTATTTAAAGTTTCGGTTCGGTTCGAACCATTTTTATTTTTTGGTTTTAACTGGTTATAACCATTTATGGTTTAACCGATTTTACTCGGTTAGGGTTTTAACCAGTTTTAATACTTGACTAGCCATAATTATTTGCTCGAACAACTAACAACTAACAACGAACAAATAACTTTGGCCTTAGTTTGCAAATTTGTGTAACTTTCTATAGTTGCTTTTTAGTTGTTGCATATTTGCAAAGCTTTTTAGCTGCTAAGTTTTCAGATTTGCAAAGCTTACACATTTACTATAATATCAAAGTCAACAGTTTTTTAATGGAGTATTACTTGTTCAGGGCCGTAAAACAAGTAGCCCACTCATTTTAACAGATGTTTACATTGTAGGCCGCCTAACTAAACTAGTTTTAACAAAAAAATAATGAATTCTTTCAGAGCACTGCCTACCGAAACCAGGCAAAGCACTACAGTAAGGGAAATTGCTTAGTGGTTCCCCAACGTCGTTGCAGTTTCCACCACCCTATCTTTTTCATACAGGCCTGGTCCGGAAAAGACAATGTCTGGGCCTTTGCTCGACGCTTTCCCCCTCCCCCACCCGCCTTTGGTTCGTATACAACTGTAATGCGGAGAAAGGTTTGAAGGGTGGGGGTCGAGAATGTAGGGATCGGCCAATATGACTTTTTACGAATACGATACGATACTGATGAAGGGTAAACCGATCTGAGCCGATGCCGATGTCAATACCGATAATAATAATAAATCACGACTAAAAGTTTAAATTCCGTACAAATAGAACTTCAGTTTCAGGTTTTGCATGGCTTCCAACTGTTGAGATTATGCGTTCTGCGCAGCAATAACAGCAGTTCTTACTTATGGCTTCAGTACGTTCATCTTCTCAGTTAGATTTTAAGTTGGTCGTTGTAAAACTTTGGAACCATTGCATGCTACATTTTCATTACAAACTGAGCAAACTGCTTTCCTTTTCTCACTTGGTTAGCGCTGTTGCCGTGCTTGGTGTCAGTTTTGCAAGGAAGATGATTGCGTTTCTTGTCGTAGCGAATATCTGTTTTGAAGCCTTACAGTGGTTCAATACCGATACGGTAAAAATACCGATAAATAGAGATTATGCAGATGCCGATATCAATATCGGCTATCCCTACGAGAATGTTACTACAATTTTGGTGTATCATTGTTACCTTGCAAACTATTCATGGTCGCGCGAAATATCGCATTGTGGTTGAACCCATGCAGGATATGGCATTGTGGGTGAACCCATGCGGGACGTAATTACTCATTGTTATGCTTGCTACTTAGTTAGCTTAGCATAGCATCATTCTAAACGGCATGCTAGCAGTCAATTTTTTCTGAATCAAACTTAATTTAACCAAACTGTAACTACTTAACTGCACATTCGTTATTAAAACTTTATTAGTTACTGTTGGTAAATCTGTGTCCGCGATTTGAGGATAGCACATTGTTAAAACAACAATGATGATCCAGAAGTGATGTCAAGCAAACGCGCAAGAACCGAAAAAAATAACCGATATTTTATTTCGGTTTGGTTATGGTTACGGTTAATGCCACCTGTATGTTTTTCGGTTCGGTTACGGTTTCGGTTCGGCAATTTCAAACAGTTTTTACCGGTTTTCGGTTACGGTTCGGTAACGGTTCGACTCCCTGGCTGCTCCATTGACTACCAGGATCGATTTTAGTTGGCGGACAGCCTTGCTTCCTCGACCCGGTCCCTCCCTCCCGATCCGGCATCCTGTTTTTTATGGAACAAAAAACCACGTCACCACACCAGGTCTTCAGCAACCATCTCACATCTACCATGTCCTGCCTGTCGCTAGTTTCTCCCAGCATCAGATGCTCTGCACAATCAAGTTGGCAAGACCATCGTGCATGCCATCTCTCCCCTTTCGTCACCGAACATGAAACAGTCCGGACTTCACTCAACAGGCCCCGACTACCTGCAGTGTCCTTCACTCAGGAGTTCTGTGGACATCTCGTTTCCTTTCTTCATCAATCCAAGCCAACGGCTGTGGCTCCAACATCAAGTTGTTTTTCCAAGAAAAAACCTCTCATCACCAGTCAAGGGTTTTCCCTGACCACCTCCCATCGCATCGTCTTAATATCACCTTCGTTCAAACCCGCTCTCTGACAACATCTTCGGTAGGCCTTCATGAAAGACTTTAATGGCGCTCCAGCAACATCGACGCCTCCAAGTGTAGTCGTCTCAACAAGTCTCTTTCCACTTTGCCTTGTGGACAATCATTCCTTGCCGGGTAACTTCTTCCCGTCCACGGTCGTGAGTGCTGGTACATCACATTTATCAGTTTACATCGAAACAAGATTCAAACGAACTCCCAAAACAGCCAAATATCGTGGAGGTCTGTTCCAGCCCCGAGGATTCACCATGCTGTGCCCTCTTCAGTGCTCTGATTGTCTTTCTCCCTGCCATTCCAGTGAAACAGTCTGGTCATCCATTTGTTCCTTTCCTTCTAGTGACTACAGTGTAGACACGCTCACAGATTAGAGAACAACCGCCACACAGATAGGACACCGCTAGTC
>JAHWFP010243204.1:0-14160 GCA_023313725.1 Lithobius niger
TTAAAGAGGAAGGCAGCGTAATCCAGACTGCGAAGTGTCGTTTAAAGCTGATCGTTTTAAAAGCCGGGCGTGTGTTTTAAAACTTGGCGTAAAGACTTTGTACATTACCAGCTTTCAGAACTCTTGTGGCTCTTGGACAAGAGACCATAGGAATAACATTATAGTGTCAGCGGCCTATCTTGAGTTCTCCCCAGAACGAATACAGATAATCGATTGTATGTTTTTCGATAGCAGAGCACCTTGTTGATACCCTAGACGGTTACAAAAACAATGGCGGCCGTCGATGAAAGCCGCTCCCTCCAGGAAGATGTAGCTGCTCATAAAATATCTGCGGGACTCAAGATACGCTGCGCGCACAATAAAACCGAAACGAAAAAAATTCTAGCAGCAAAATACTTGCCTTACAGTAAAATTTTTTTAAAAACGTCACCTTAATTTTTGGCGTAGATTAAGCACACAAAAAACTGAGAAGATTCCTTGGATAGAACGACCCCTGTGTGGTTCCAGCATGTTTTTAGTGGTTTGGGTGAAAATAGCATGGATTTTCGATGCAATGTAAACAAAATGAATTTTTTTTTTAATTAAGGAAGCATTTTTTCAAAAAGTGTTCTTGGCATGTGAGACATGATACATCCAGCTTTACGAATGAAAAAAAAAATGGTCTTGATAGAACAAACGTAGCTGGTTCCAAATCATTTTGAAAACGTCTTCTTTATTTTAGCAGTGAAATGTTAGGCCTAACTGGGTTGAAAGGCCAAGCTCTTGCTCTTGGAGAGACCCAATTCCTGGTAATGATTTGGTAGAAACAACCAAAAGTTGATCGGTTTATCGGTGTCGGGTATCGTGACGTGTGCGATACCGATATTCGCCTTAAAATTTTCTCGAAATGAACTTGGTTAATGAAGGTTAATGGAGACTGATATGAAGGATGGGTATGGCTAATGGACAAATGATATGGATATTGGATACCAACTAGCAGAATCACGGATGGTGTTGAATGCACCGTTGGCAACACTGGTTAGGTATGGTAGCTCATGTGTAGACTTTTCACGGTCGACCGAATTAAGTTTGTTAAAATTTTTGCGCACACTGGCTAACAAACCCTCATTTTCGTTCACTTCGCTCACTCAATCGGCGCATCCTGTGACTCAAATCACCCAACCCACCGCTAGTACTCCACTCCCCCTTTCTGTGGTCACTTCCATTGTACTATTCTTCCATATTACGGTGCACGGGTAGCTGCACGCACTGGGGCGTCAGCTGGGGTCCCAGCTGTACATCTCTGACTTCTTACGGACTCAGGTTCGATCCTGGTGAAGGGAAGGGAAGTGTACGGGGTTTTCTCCGAATGTTTCCAGCCCGTTGCACGAGGGTTTCCTCCGGGTACTGCGGTTTCTTCCCTCATGCGGTAAAAAACAACTGTCTTCATGTTGGTATCTTCCAGTTGACATCTGCCGCTTGGGCCTAACAACAAGCTATAAGCTTATTGGCCGGCGCCTCCTATTATTATGCATGTTTGCGGAAATACCAAACGTCACGTGCCCCCCCCCTTTCCCAATAATCACTTTTACTATATTCTTTCATGTTCATGCTGACGAAAATAAATGAGGCTAAAGGCGGTCTCGAAGCTGCCCCTTAGAGAAGCATGCTGTCCTGAAAAGCTTTCCCCCAATGTTTCCCCTCCTACCAAACGCGTGGTGCCGCTGGTCACTTAACTCTTAAAAGTGGCAGTTAAAAGTAAAATCTTGATTTCTACGATCGTATTATGTAGATAATGTAGATATTCACCTTGAAGTTTTATCGAAATGAATGGAGTTCGTGGAAGCTAAAACTGTGGTGGTTATACGAATGTGATAATTAATGAGTCTCGACAGGGATGTGCACCGGCCCCAGATGGGGCATCTGATTACCAGAAATCGCGGACCAAATTCAGATAGAGTGCTGAGGGTAAACTGGCCTGCTACCAATATGTAAGAACTGGCGTGTTAAGACTCGTACTCAATCCACACGTTGACGCTAAACCTACGATGTTAAATTCTTACCAGAGCCCGCGATGTGGCCGAGCCGTCTGTCCGGTGTGCTGAAATAAGTCCGATTCCATTCTGTGTCGATGGCAAAGGATTTAGTATCAAAAAAGGTTTGACGTTCTATGCAGCGCTACACAAAACCATAAGACGGGATGACGAAAACAAGATTAAGTCCATGCAACGCGGATCGCAGATGGACAGCGAAAACTAGCCAAGTCTAAACCATCAATCCCGAGTGCTGGATTGTTGGTTGAGACTTAAGCCCTAACCAGACTGGCTGCTCGCGGCTGCACGCCGACGCACTATGGTGTAAAAAAGACTTCATTATTCGTCCTTAACGGAACACCAACCACACGATTGCTACAATTTTGACCTTGTAGGCACGTAGTCACGCATAGCTTCGCACGAAATTTGCTTCTGTCTGGAGAGGCCTTTAACGTGAGCGTGAGTTGTTGATTGAGACTTAAAACTACTTAACGTTGCTTGAACTCGGTTGTTATTAGGCTTAGTTCACTATTTGCTCAGGTTATATTTATTTTGCACGCAGCGTATCTTGAGTCCTGCAAGTATTTTATGAGCGGCTACATCTTCCTGGAAGGAGCGGCTTTCATCGACGGCCGCCATTGTTTTTGTAACCATCTAGGGTATCAACAAGGTGCTCTGCTATCGAAAACATACAATCGATTATTTGTATTCGTTGTGGGGCGTACTCAAGATAGGCCACTTTAGGGAGTGACAAAAAAAATACAACGACGATAAAAAAAATATACCTTGTTTACTAAACCCTGAAACAGCAAAAACCACACATACACACTCAAAAAATTTAACCATTGCGAAGCCACAACTAAAAACAAAGAAACCAAAAACACAACATTTACGAAAAATTGGTGTTTACGTTCCAGGTTGAAGGAACGATTGTAGAACGATAAATAACTTGCCAACTATGAGTTAACAGTTTGAACAGGAAAAAAAAGGTCCTGGTCTAAATACTTGTATAATTCATATTCAAAAAAAAAAGAAGCGATATCATACCAAAAACGAAATCGAGTGAACAGACCACCAAACGTTACATTCAAACTTGAACATTGCTGCCGAGAGTATGAATGGTCAAATTTTTCACATAACATGAGCTATCTATCAGTCGGTGGCATGGAACTTGTTCGATGTATTGGCCTGTTGATATCACTTCTTTGAAGGGCCGAACCATTCTCTAGTTGGCGACCTCTTTACCACTTTTGGTTTTTGAAATACTAAATCAATTCGGGGCAACAAAAGTATTAAACACGGCTCACATTTTTACCCTGGACTACAAACACAGAGTAAAACTAGTTTTTATGACAAACTTTGAGTGAGGGAAAGTTAGAGCAGACGGCGCCAATAATTTTATTTTTTCGCTTGGCCTTCGCTCGATGTAAAAGAATTGTAGTTTCGCTCTCTTCCCTGCAGACTTTGTAGCGCCAAGCTTTAAAAATTTAAAGAGTACTACATTTAACTTTTCTTTGTATTTTTCTTCAATTCACATCATGCACTGTAGAAAAAAAAAGTTCTTCCAACATTTTGCGTGTTCACTATAATTTTTTACGTTTTTTTTTTTTTAGCTTTGTACACAATTTCTTCCTTGCCGCAAATGCACTTTTCTTCAACCTCTATATATCTTGATATCTCCTGTTGGCACTGCGCCACTAACAGCAGACCACAAACCGCATCACGCAATCCTACATTGCTAGAGCTAAAAACACACAAATCTATACCCTATAGATCTTCCCGTTTCCATAAGGATTTTCCTTGCCGCTACTACCTTCGACCTCGGCCCTGAATTGTTTGAACTCTTAAAGGTGCTCAGTCTTGGCTGGCCAATTGATCAATGCTTCTGCGGTGCCATCTGCCGTCTAGTAAAGTGACATCCGGCTGTGGTCACGGCATACCCGTTCTCTCACACATTGTTATTAGCTCGAGACATTCGTTACTTGAAATGTACATTGGTAATATCAATGAAAATTTTCGTTTTCCATCCGCAAAACGAGCATCATGCCGACTTGCACTGAAAAGACCCCGGTGAAAAGACCACACCAGAGCTTTCTGCTTCAGGAATTATACAGATCGAAGCTTTATTCGTGTCTGAGTGGTCGCCTACAAACAAACCATAGATCTATACAGTATATCTCACTTAAAGGATGCTTATTTCCCTTTCATTCTTATTATGCCTGTATTAGGGAAATGACGTCACGTTCGTTAATCATCGAGTTTTTACGGAAGCACGAAGGTGCTTCTCGGCAGCGTTCCTAGCAGTTACGTCCGTATTTGGGCAATGAAGTCACTTTCGTGAATGCGGACTTTTTACGGAAACACGAAGATGCTTTTCGGTCAGGTTATGTTTAACGTGGTGTATCAGCAGCATTAAAATGTCGTTTAGGCCAAATACGAAGCACCTGCTTCGAAACAAACGAAATTACAGGTTGGATGACGAAATGTGATGGTGGCTAGTATTCCAAATAGAGGTAAACATCATAAACCTAAACATCGGATATCAAAATTACTCCGTATATCGAAAATCGAAATAATAACGCGAAATTGAAACTGTAAAACGAAATTACTTCAGAGAAACGTTTTGCGGAAAGAAAACAAAAATTATCAAACTGAATATCCCACTCGTGCTTCTATGGAATGTATAATTTCTGCCTTTTAGTACTCAACTCCTTTCCAACTAATTTCGGTCTCAGCAAAAATTATCGATTTAATCGAAGCACTTGTGGCATTATAGCCGATAATTCACCACATATGGTATTATCGGATAATTTTTTCTCCGTGGTTCCTCCATTTTATTTTTAATGCAATCCAGAATCCGATTGCATATATACCACTGTCTCTAAGTCTGGTTTAAGTATAGATCATTTCTCTCAACCATTCGTTGCATTTCCAAGCTGATAAAAAGACGTTTTTCAGTTCGAAATGCAACTAGTAATCACCGAAAAATTATCGATATTATTACTAAGGTTTTGTGGTATTTCTATTGGACATACACGATCGTGTGACTCAAACTTTGAGCTTTGTGCAGTCAGTCATATTTGCGGATAATTTTAGGTTTTCCAGGATAACTTCCTAAATTAAAAAAAACAGAAATGTAAATAAAATTAAAGAAATCAAAGAATAGGGCAATGCGCCAAGCAGGCAGGTTAATCTTGGCTGCCTTTTCTTGGTTTAATGATATCACTACTTTCTAAGGGCGACCCATTTTTTTTTAGAAACTTGGTGGCTTCTCTTCTACCACTTTTGGTTTTTGGTCGATTACATTAGCTGCATTATTAAGCACTTCAAAATAAAAAAAAAAAAAGGAATGATTAAGAAACTAAATCAAATCTCGCCTTTTGGTTCGATAACTTGTTGCTACTGACGTTATGAAACAAAATTTATGTCCTAGTAATTTGCGCGGGTATTTTCCCAGTGATTTTTCCATGTAGAAAGTTTGGACTCACGGAACCTCTTGTTAAATAGTGAGATTTGTGTGATTCTGCGGTACTTCCGTAGCTGCGCTTTACATCCGGTTCTACCTCGCAGGCGTCATGGCCGACTTTCGGTCACGTGACCTATGACCCAAGGATAGAATTACTAGTTCAGGTGATCACATCTCCAGAAAAAGGGGTAACATTTGTGATCGTTGGATGGCTCAGATCAGTTCATATCGGTTTAGATCACCAAGTTAACCAACTTTCGGATCAGTGGGTCTCAGGGTCCTACAGTTGACCTGGTCCAACTCTGATAGTGAGGGGAGGGGCGAACTGGGGGATTCGAACAAGGAAACCCCCAGATTAGCTCGCATGAGTCGGGCTTATGTCCAGAATTTGTTGGAATAGCTGCCACAGTTGCTGAAGGAGTCGGGTACAGGGTTTTAATGAGAAAAAAGGAGGAAATAAGGAATTTTTAAGATGAAAAATAAGAAAAATTTTTTGGTGGAAAGTAGCTTAAAAGTAAGACTTTTTACACTTAAATTCTAAAATTAGACATAAACAATATTTAGCTTACAGTGACGATTTGTCCACCAGTTTGCAATTATTTTAATTTTTTTAAAGGAAATTTTGACGAGCCTTAAGTCAGCCGACATGGCTGAACCGGCTCAATTTTGAACATTACCAGATTTTTAGAGAAGAAGAAATATCTGGTAAAGTGAGGAGCCAGCCCGGGGATTCGATCCAGGAAACCTCCGATCATCGTCGGGGGCGAAAGTTTGTCCAAAATTAGCCAGAATACATCCCATAGCCGCTGAGGGAGCATGGTAGCCTCTTACGCTACCCTGGCCGGCAGTCCTGGCAGGGATTTTCTCAAGATTCACCAACCTCCAGCAACCAGGCTAGAGCTCTCTCATCGCACAGCCACGATGACCGAAGGATATGGGTAATTAGTACAGGGTAATTAGTACAAGGACAATTAGTGTGAAGTAATTAGTGATAAGGTAGTTAGTACAGCGTAAATTACCCAAATTTTCACTAAAATTTGTGTCTAGAAGATATTTTTGTTTACAAATTACTAAATGATGAAAAAACCAACAAACTGCAGGTCGTATCTCAATCATTTTTGCAGCTGGTCATTGAATTGAACAAGAACAAGATCACTTACAAAAAGTAAGAAGCCACAAGTCCGAATAAAGAGAAAAGATAGGAAAATGTGGCATGTTTTCAAAATATTAGGAAATAAGGAACTTTGCCAGGTTCCCCTTTCTAGCCAATGCCCGATCAACTTTAGGTATCTTGGTTCTCCTCTGCCGCCGCTCTGCCCTGGGCCCGCTCTCTGACGGCTAACTCATTGACAGCAGAACGGAGGAAGTAATAATGACTAACGTGCAAACGTGTCCAGTTTATCTTGCATCACCAGGGCCATTGGCCTTGCCCCGAGCACCTTTCTTCCTTCTTTACATCCTGTTTCGTGCCATGAGTCGATCTAATGCGGTTTAATGCCATCTGTTCACCATGCACCAGCCAAATTTAAGACTTCGGAACGTTCCTCTTCTGACGTCAGTTCAAGCCGTATATCTGCAAGGTGCGCCCACCTTTGGTATTTGCTTCCATGGCATTCTAATTCCCCCAAGAGACTCCAGGACCACCTGGACATGATGTCAAATAGGAAAGATTCAACTTAAAGATGGAGTTCTACCGTAAGCGAGTAGACTGGACTGCACAAACTTATTTGAACTCAAGGAGAAGCTTTGATCCCCGATTTCTGGATAGAACATTATAGCAAATACGTGATGCGTGTTTAGAGCAGGTAAGTCTAGGAACCATCGAGTACTGGCCGAAGAGAGAAAGCTGATCGGAATTTGAAAAAACCAGATTTTTAAGTTGCGGTGCCTTTTTTGGATTACCGGGTAAGTACCCGAGTGTTTTATTTACATATTTTCAGTTTAGGCATTTTTTTACCTTATTCTCCGACATTCGTTCAAAATTTTTATATTCTTCCAAAAAATTCTCAAGATTTTCAAAGTAAGCTGCTTCCACCGCTTAAAGGTGCCTATTAAACCAAACGACAGGCTGTAGCATCTAACACCGTCTACCATTATTTAGTTCTACGTGGCACTTGATTTCAACAAGCGAAGGAATGCGCAAAGAAATTTCTTTTTACACCACAAACTCGCCGCGTGTCTCCTTAATTATTGAGTGTAATGTTGGTGCGTCCACGTGCACCAGGGAACAAGTGGTCAAGGTTAACAGTATCACTGTCGCTAGATGGCGCCCATCTAGCGGTTCGAAAACTTCGTTTCAAAACGGTCGATATATTGAAAAAACGCGCTCGTAATGTCGTTAGGCTTAACTTTACCGCTTGCTTCCTGGCGCACGTAGGCGCACCAACTTTACACTCAATAATTAAAGAGGCACGTGGCTTGTTGGTTGTATAAAAAAAAATTATTTGTGTGTTCCCTAGCCTGTTGAAATTTAGGGCTAGACGAACTAGATAGCGGCAAATGGTTACAGATGCTGCAGCTTATCAACGGGTGGCAATCCCCCTTTAATAACCCCAGGTTTGTGTAACGTCATTTCGTGGATTTGAGGAAGTAGGTCATCATAATAGATAACAGATGGCGACGCGCGTTCTGAGTCTGAGCGTTTCGGTGTGATAATGATGACGCAGATACTGCCATGTAAACATGTTAAAGGTACATTCCTCCCACCGCTATTTTTCTCGATCCTCCACATTAATAAGGCCCCAAAGTTCGATTTACTTACCGGTAGTCAAACCCTCGCTAAAAAAACGTTTTAAAATGTGGCATCTGCGAGATTTTCTGGTGAATATTGGGAACTAATTTAATATCATCCTGCGATCATATGATCCTTTGCGCACTTACAATAACCATGACGTTTCATCTGTATGTGTGCATGTATTAATTTTTAATCGTTTGCTAACAATTATCATGAGATCAAAAATCTAAAAGACTAATGCGATAAAAATTAAAAATATTTATGCCAATAGATAGCCGAAGAAAAATTATGAGATACTATACGACGCGCCATGGCTGTGACGTGCATATCACGTGACTGGGCTAGTCCAATCAGACGTTGTTCTCGTTCGTCATTGGCTAACTCATGGTGACGTCACAGCAAACAGCCATTGCGCATGGTTTAACCTAAAAAATTATAAATTAATATTAAAATGCAAAAATCTCTCCGGTTTGTATTTATACAATTTTTGCGTTCATGCTGTTTCGTCTACTACGCCCAAGGCCAACTGAGACAGTAGCTTGGTTCCTCGCTGCGAGGAATGCAGCTACTATCTTAGTTGGCCGTGCAATACTGCGCCGAGTCTCGTTAAACGGTGCGATGGTAACATGCGCGGATGACGTTCTGCGCGTGGCTGTTGTAAGGCAGGCGGAATGTACCTTTAAATGGTTTCGGACTTAAGATTTTTGCCGCACATTTTCTGATAGCGGGAACCACTTGCAGCAACGTCGTTTGGTTTAATACATGGTTTACAGAGCAGCGTCATGTGACGTCATACTGCCTGCAAGAGAGATACCTGCAAGGGGCACTAGATTGAAATGGTGGGTTAAACAACGGCACTTCTAGTCAAGCCAGTGCTTTGAGAGAGTGGATTTCGTAGGCTTAAAAAAACGGTTGTTTTCTCCAATCCCTTATGCTGCTTAGATTGTAATCGGAAAATAAAGATTCCACTTGCTTAAAAATATCCGCAACTGCTAACAAATCGACAAAATTCGCGCGTTTAGGCCTAAGAAATCCTGTCTAATAGCATTGGCTTCAGTAAGACGCTCTGCTTTTCCCCCCACCAGTGCACCTTGCAGCTACAGTTACTGGCTCAACCATAGAGTTATGTACAATAATACTACGTCGTGTCACTGCCCTATTGTCTTCAGAAATGGGCGTAAAGTGTTAGAGAAAAGCATAGTGTCAGACCGTCTGGTCTCAGGTTTGTTCGTTTCTTCCTTCTTTTGTTTGCCCTGTCAACTCGAAGCGAAGTTCATTAGTAATGACGTTTATTAGAACGACAGGAGCAGACAAGACACAACGCGGAGTCAAGACAGATGTAATTCTTTCTCCATTGCCACAGATATAGCCTTTCCCTGACACTTGACGTTGCCAGGCGTTATCAATCGATAACTCCACAATTACCCATAGTGGTCTCACGTCATACACGAAGATAGATATCTGCAAGGTAGCACTGAGGAATGTACGAAAAAAAAATCCCGGCGAAAAAATCCCAGCTAAAAAATTCCCAATCAAAAAAAACGCCAGGCAAAAAATCCCCAAAAAAGTCTGGAATGCTAATTGCATTGTTGTCATTTGCAGGCCCTATGGTGTCTCGTGCTCGTGTCAATTATTGTGGTGTGGCAAAGATCCTTGGTTTTCCGCTTGGATTTGCCCAGCTAAATTGTCACTCTCATTTCGTGGGGCAGATAAAACAGTTTGGGTTGGTTCTCCATGAAAGCAATAAAACAGCAAACGACACAGATGACGAAACCTATAATTCTTGCATTCGCTTGCGTATAGCACAGGAACATTTGCCGCCATATTGGCACCAGTGTGGGTTTTGGAGGGCATAACTACAAGGTGCACTACATAAAAATGCACTACATATTTTACTGTAATGGTGACTATTCTTGAAGTCTTCGGACGATTTACTGCTACGTCAAAGGATCGTTTAACACATTTTTAATGAGAATTGAAAACGCCGTAGCGTATCATACAGTACAATACACACGTGCCTTGGTTGCTCTTCTGCTTGAAATTCATGAAATTAAACCTCCGGAGGCTTTTTTTGTCGTCGAGCGAAAAAATAGGTACGTAGCATGAAGCCACTGTTGTTAAATTTTAATAATTTGGTGTCAATGCAGTGTTTTCAGTTTAAAATCCGCCTATCGCGTGTCACACGTACCTTTCACAGTTCAGTCCGCATGCTAGAGCAGTTCATTTTTGGGGTGTAAGTAGCGCGACTGGTGGCAGAATCGGTGGCTAACTGGACGACGCGTCGAATTTCTAACGTTAAGCCTTTACATCCAGGTAGCCTTGCACGAGCAGAGCCGTGACTGACCTGTAGACGTTTATTTCCAGAACAACAGCATAATTGGAACTATTACGCTGGAGTTCCGGAAATAAGTGCCTACGTGGCCAGTTTCGGCACGGTTAGTGATCTCTATTCGCCTTTTCACACGCTATAGGCCTAACTCATAAGACCGGATGAGGCAGGGTGCTGTCTATCTACGTCATTCAAAATTAAGATCGTTTACTAACAAATTATTTGCGATCGGAGTTTCTGAAATCACATGCTGTAAAAATAAAACCCAAGCAAGGCCACCAGAGATAACGCATAAACAGTGATGAGCTCTGTGGCTACATCGCCGAACGAAAACTTTAAGATAGTTTGCCAAAAAAAAAAAAAAACTAAACTGGTAAAATAACAAACCTAGCCTCGCAAATTGTCAAAGTGGTCACAACCGCTTTTCAAGGCCAACTGAGTTGGAAGCTCAACGGCTCACTTTTATCTCAACTGGCCTCAGTACTGTCACAGAACTCATCTGATTATTTAAACACCATTTTCTTAAAACTCCATTTTTATTTTTGTATACGATGAATTCGAGAGGCCAAAGGAATACTAACCAACAATCGATTCTTGAGGGGCTAGGTCCATCATTTACTACGGCAGCTTTCCTCCTTGCAACCGAATTTGTACCCGCTCTCTGATTGGTTAAAGCGATGTCGCCTTCTCATTGGTTAGAAGTCGAGTATGAGCTATTTCGAAGGATTATGCGACGACGAACTACGCCGGGAAGAGTGCGTTTCGCTGAAACTCACGAACCCCATCGTACGACATTAGCTTAACTAAACGTAAGCTAATTAAATCTGCAGGAACTGAAATGAAAATCAGATATTTTAGCTTAGCTGGGGTTTATGAGTTGTGGGGAGGCCCCGTTTTAATGCAACAAGTGCCCGATTCTTTAAAAAGTTACGATTTTTTCGCTCCTCTTAGCAGCTATAGAGCAGCGTCAAGTGACGTCATATGGCTACAAGAGAGATACCTGCAAGGGGCACTAGATTGAAATGGTGAGTTAAACAACGGCACTTCTATAGTCAAGCCAGTGCTTTGAGAGTGTATTTCGTAGGCTTAAAAAAACCGTTGTTTTTTCCAATCCCTTATGCTACGAGGTTGTAATCGGAAAATAAAGATTCCACTTGCTTAAAAATGTCAGCAACTGCCAACAAATCGACAAAAATCGCGCGTTTTAGGCCTAAAAAATCCAGTCTAATAGCATTGGCTTCAGTAAAACGCTCTTCTTTTCCCCCACCAGTGCACCTTGCAGCTAACCCGGTTACTGGCTCCACCATAGAGTTATATACAATAATACTACGTCGTGTCACTGCCCTATAGAGCAGCGTCATATGACGTCATTATATCTACGAGATACAATTTAGTGAGCATAGCTACAAGGTGCACTAGATTAAAGTGTACGGGGAAAAACGGCACTTCTAGTCAAGACAGTGCTTTGAAAGCGGATTTTTTAGGCTTAAAAGAACGTTGTTTTCTCCAACAACAAAAATCGTGCGTTATAGGCTTAAGAAATCCAGTCTAATAGCATTGGCTTCAGTAAGACGACCTTCCTTTTTCCCACCAGTTCACCTTGCAGCTAACCCAGTTACTGGCTCCACCATAGAGTTATACACAATATTATTACGTCGTGTCACTGCCCTATTGGAATTTCAACATTTTCTTTCTTAGCAAGACGATGTAGACTCGATCACGTGTTTAAGAATTGATGAGGTTGCCTTGCCGAAAAAGTGTACCTATGTTCTTCGTTTGATAGCGGAGTATATGCATCTCGGATATCAAAATTTATCCGGTATCAAATAATCAGGAAAATACATCAAATGTTAGTGTCCAGCTAAAACACTTCGGAAATAAAGCGGCAGCTAAAAGCAAGCGCCTCGTATTTGAGTTTATGGTGAAAGACGAATATATTGAACCAGTTCACTAATATAAATAAGTAAATACAGATTTAAACTTTTTTCGTTGCCTATCGTGTTTAAATGCCAGACGGGGATCTAAACCCTATAGAGCAGTGACATTTGCCGCCATATTGGCACCAGCATGGGTTTTGGAGGGCATAACTACAAGGTGCACTACATAAAAATGGAGGGGAAAAACAACGGGAGAGCGGATTTCTTAGGCTTAAAATAACGTTGTTTTCTCCAACAACAAAAATCGCGCGTTTTAGGTCTAAGAAATCACTCTTCACAGCATCGGCATCAGTATGACGCCCTTCTGTTTCTCTCTGCAGTGCCCCTTGCTGCTAACCCATTAAGGCTCCAGCATAGAGTTATATACAATAATACTACGTCGTGTCACTGCTCTATAGATCCACGGTAGATAAGTAGGTAACGCCGCTACTCGACAAACGTGAGGTAAAATACCACCTGCTTTTTATCAATACCGCCAGAGGGCGAAATGTGTCAGTCTCTCCAAGACAGCAAAGTATCGCGCCGAGCATAGTATCGGCCCGAAACTAGAAATTAAAAATGGCTGCATCGAGTAATAGTAATCGAGTAATAGTAGTACTCGTGCATGGGCAGTGTTTGAAGTTGAAACACTTATTTTGTGTTCGATTCAAACCGTGTTCAGATCTTTACAATAAATTTGAACCACGAAATGAAGATTAAACACGACTGGCTTGCTTTTCGTGACGAAAGACCAAGCGTTAGGGCGGGCGCGTTTACCCAGCGACTCGCCTTTGCATTCTCGCAGCTAGAACTCAATCGCGATGGCAAAGGTGACATTGCCATGGTAACAACGGTAAATGGATTAGCTAAATCCGACATCGTTTGAGTAAATACTTGCAGTCTTATAATCCGTGCCAATAATATAAAGAATTCCTCATGACGAAACAATTTTCCCAAATGTTTCTGAACTCACGTTATTTGCTGTTTTCGTTCCGAGACGGCAGACATAAAACCGCCGCCATGTTGGAATTTGAGGTGATTTCTAGCTTCTAGCTACGAGATCTTCTCGCTCGCCGAACGCTATTTGCTAGTCAAAACCGCTATTTATTGACAATTACTCTCCCGTTTCAACTAAATGAATGCAGTAATACATAACAATTAGCAAATTAAATGTATTATAAATAACCACACAGGTAAAGAACACAGCACAACAGTAATTTAAAACTTTAGTACAACATTGTTGTCGGTTCAAAGTTTGCTATCCGTGCTCAAAGAGCAGCTTCTAGCAGTGAGCAGAAGACGGTAGAATAAATAGCTGCTCGCAGCGAGAATTCAAAATTCACCATGGCGTCCATTTCGGGGTTATCGAATCGAAAACAAACCATCGAATGCCTCCACCCCCTCCCCTTTTTAGGAATCGCTTCGCTCGCTCGACCAATTATAGTCTGGCTCATTTGGCTTTCCGACCTGATAAATGTAAGAGCCCTGGCCTTTTTTTTCTTCTTTTTTCAGTGCTCTGACGAACCTTTCGATATTTTTTTAAACTCATCTGGGGTAAAGTCAATTTAACCAATTAACGAAGCTGACACGTCCTGATTTTAGAAGAAAAAACACGAAAGAAGAAACTATAACTTGATTTTTTTTTTTTTTTTGTCCGTTGACTTTTCGCTCTAACAACTTCCAGAAAAGGTTGTGGAAGAAAA
>JAHWFP010243211.1:0-12965 GCA_023313725.1 Lithobius niger
CATTAACTCGCGCTTTTGCCTTCGAACAAAAAGAGATAGAAATGGAAAAGAAAGGGGTGAGGGGGAGGAGGGAGGGGGTTAGCGAATGCGAAAACAGTTACAAGCGAATTTTCGTCTGCAGAAGCGTCGGAGCGTGCCGTAAAACTTTGGCGCACAACGTCCCCTAAACCCTGAGTGAACGCGTCTGTCTCTGTAGATTTTTGCTAAGGGGATAACCATAATTCAACTTGACTTACGGCGTCATATAATTAAAACTTGGTATAACTTTGCAGTAATGTGCTAGCAAAACTTGATAATCTAAAGTTAAGAAATCTATAAAAATGGTTCACACATCAAGGAACCCATAAAACATTTAAGAATACCAGCATTAAGAAACTAAACATGGCTAGCACTGTTGGTATTCAGCCCGGAATTTCAATATTTTTCAGGGAAAAAGAATTAACTAACTTTACATCAAGCTGGCTCTGTTATCTCCTCCTTTTGTTCAAGACATGCTAGCTTGCTTAGTAAATTGTATACTTTGTCCTCCTTACCGCCCTAATATGAAGTATAACGGAGTCTAACAGAGTCTAACATACAGCCGCGGGCATCGGGGTGTCAGATTCGATAGACGTCTTGGTCCCGGCTGTACATCTCTGGCTTCTAACAAACCGGATTTCAAGTCTGGTGAAGGAAAGTGTATATGTACGGGTTTTTCCTGGTTATTTCCCGCCCGTTACACGAAGAGTTCCTCCGGGTACTCCAGTTTCCTCACTCATGCGGCAAAAAACAACTGGCACTATGGTGGTTCCTTCCACTTAACATCTACAATTGGGCCTTCAAAAAGCTCTAAGCTTAGTGGCCGACATCTGCTATACTAGACTATCTTTACTAATGTGTTTATTGATGGTGATACGTTTAATATAATAATATAACATAACAGTTTATTCACCAAAATTCAGAAAAGGCATAGGGGGCTAGACCACTAACACCTGTCCTGAAAGTAAGGACATATGATTTAAAAAATACAGGTATAAACAAACTAATAAAGCTAACTAGAATTCTTTACATAATGTTGCGACTTGCAATACGACTAACTTGGCAAGTGGAACAAGATTACCGAAAACATTGCGCCAACCCTGTTAAAAACGAAGTACATAGAGAACGACTTGAGAGAAGGAGCATTCACGATGGCATTCGGCAAACTGTTTCACTCCGGGGTGACTCGGTTAAGAAACATCACAACCTAGTCTAGTAATATTTTCGTAAACTTTGGCATAATATCCCCAAATGTTAAGTATAGTAATAGTGTTTTGTTGAGTTCAGTTACGATGCAGTTTTGGCTGTATAGTGTGCAAGTTAGAAGAGATAAATTAGTCAATCACACAGGTAAATTGTTGGTTTTTTCCCCCCTCATCGCTTTACCCTCTGTATTTTTGCAGCACAGTTGCTTTATTCTTAGTATTAAATTTGAGCCAAGTGTGAGATGATACTTTCACTCTGTAGACGATGTAACCAAAAGTAGGAATAACACGAAGCCAGAAACACAAACAAACTAAAAACACACACTTATATTTCGAATCAACCCTCTCTAATGTCGGTCGCCATTCGCCATTTGGCGACTGCAAATCAACAATTGGCTTTGGAATTCAACCTTACACGCCAAAATGGCGACTAGCAATCGAGAATGCTACTAAAAGAGCGATATCTCGGGAACCGAATAAGTTAGAGACGAACGGTTTGCGGCGTTATGCTCACATTTATAAGAGCTATATAATTATTTTTCTGCATTAATACTAACTAGTTAGTGTTGAAGAAAATTGTACAATTTCATAAATGCATAAATGGAGAAACCACGCACCGTACAAAAATGTATTTGGCTTGTGGCGAGTAGAAATTATGAAATGACGAGTACTTTCCAAGGTCTACTGGCCAAGTGGCGACTGCTACTGGATTGACATTCGAGAGGGCTTGATTTCGGTACTCAGTAGTTGTTTTAAAAAAAATGCGGTACGTTCCTCTGAGATGTACAAAAGTACAAAATTTAAAAACACCTGACATTATGGCATTCACGGGCCACCATGATGGTTTCGTTAAAATGGCATTTTTTCTACTAAAACAAGCAATTGAATCCAGTTTAAAAGGGTCTATTATCCAAATTCATAATAAAATGGGTAAAATCCAGTTAAAACAGCAAATTTAACATTGAACGAATACTAGAATGTGAGCAGTACTTACAAAACGTGTGTGGCCGTGGCAAAATGGCAGAGAAAGTGAGAAGCGGAAATGACGTGTGGGTTGGGTTATTTTGTGAGGGGGTGGACGACTTGGTGCTGAGGCAAGAATAGGTGTGAAACGTGCTGGAAATAGCAGGTTTGGAAAATAGGCTGAGGAGCAAAGCAGAGGAGTGGGGAGGGGGGAAGAGGAGAGGAAAAAGCAGAAAACCAACTCAAAATAATCTAACCCATACGTCATTTCCGCTTCTCACTTTCCCTGCCGTTTTGCCACGTCCACACAAGTTTTGTGAGTACTGCTAGTACTAGTATTAGTTTAATGTTAAATTTGCTATTTTAACTGGATTTTAACCATTTTATTGCGAATTTGTATAATAGAGACTTCTAAATTGGATTCAATTGCTTGTTTTAGTACAAAAAATGCCATTTTACCGAAACCATAATGGTGGACCCGCCAATGCTATAATGTCATGGTTTTTAATTTTTTTACTTTTGTACATCTTTGAGGAAGGCACTGCATTTTTAAAAAATACTGGATACCGAAATAAAAGTGTGTGTTTTTAGTTTGTCTGTACTTCTGGCTTCGTGTTAGTCCTACTACAACATATTGCACAACCACTGATTGTTGATATAACCAAAGCTTAGCAGACTCATCAGGTAACCAAAACTAGGTGTCAGGCCAATGTTTACGAAAATAACCATGTTTCATCAGGAATGTGGGGGGGGGGGGGGGATAGAGGCTTAATGGCGCGTCGACAACTTGGATCAGGAATGTCCGCCACCAATAGGGCAGTGACACGACGTAGCATTATTGTATATAACTCTATGGTGGGGCCAGTAACTGTGTTAGCTGCAAGGTGCACTGGTGGGGGAAAAGCAGAGCGTCCTATACTGAATCCAATGCTATTAGACTGGATTTCTTAGGCCTAAAACGCGCGATTTTTGTCGATTCGTTGGCAGTTGCTGACATTTTTAAGCAAGTGGAATCTTTATTTTCCAATTACAACCTAAGCAGCATAAGGGATTGGTGAAAACAACGGTTTTTTAAGCCTACGAAATCCACTCTCAAAGCACTGGCGTTGTTTCACCCTCTATTTTAATCTAGTGCCCCTTGCAGGTATCTCTTTTGTAGCAATATGACGTCCCTTGACGCTGTTCTATAGGCAACAACAACAAGATGTCCTGTAGACGGCTGAAATAAGAAGAACAAAATGTAACCAGAGTTGTCTCTTTTCTTGAATTGCCGTCAGTTAAAAATTTGCAGAAGGAAGCGTGATGTAACATCTAGCATCGACAACGACGAGATGATAGATTCCTGAGGGGTTGAAAAAACCTAGAAATCACGTAGACTGAAGATTTAGATTTCTAATTCCCGTTGCAAATCCTGTAAATCACGTAAATCTGGCATAAATCATTAAAATTTTTCTTAAATCTTTTATCAATCTTTAAATCCCAGCAAAATCTTCACGAAAATCTTTAAATTTGTAATTCTTCGAACTTTTAAGGAAATCCTGAAATCTTCTGCAAATCTGTGTAAACCTTGAAAAAATGTCATGTAAATCTTTAAATCGTCTGTACATCCATGTAAATCTTGAAAAAATCTCAGGTAAATCATTAAATAATACATAAATTTTTAGTAAATCTTTAAATCCCAGCATTTCCGCAAATCTCCGTAAATCCGTAAATCTCGTGCACATTTGTCTCTTTGTCGAACCCCTTGTGGATTCCCCATTTCCGATTTTCCCACTTGTAACTTTTGACGCAGCAAGATTTGTCCCTCGGAAATCATGAACAAACACGATTTGGCCTAGATGACAACTAGGCTACTCCGGGCGAAATAGTTATGAGGGCACCAGAGCAAGCTCGCAACAGAGCGAGTACAGAGAGCAATATCGGAAAGTTATTATTACTTTGTGTTCACTACTCTCTAATGCTTGTTACATTGTATTCATTGCATGCAACTCAGTTTTGGGCCATTTTTTGTTAGTAGTAGGCCTACTGTTCTTTACTTGGATGTCAGTGAAGCAAGTACAGAGAGCTATGTTGGATAGATACTATTATTACTTTGTATTTGATACTTTTCAACTGATGTGCTGTATACATTGTAAAAAAATAAAACGCAGCTTTTGCTACCTTGGTAAGAGGAAAACAGTCTTTGTGTAATTTACAGAGATTTTGTGTATAGTTATTTAATCCTTGATTCAGCCTTGGTATTTATTTGTCTTCCTTCTCCTTATTCTCCAAGACTGCAAGCATTCTCAGTCGAATTTTTTTTTTTTTTTTTTCGTTTTAAAGAAATTTTGACGAGCCTTAAGTCAGCAATTATTGTATGGCTGAACCGGCTCAATTTCGAACATTACCGGATTTTTTTAGAGAAGAAATATCTGGTAAAGGGAGGTGCCAGCCCGGAGATTCGATCCGGGAAACCTCCCGATCATCGTCAGGATCGAAAGATTGTCCAGAATTAGCCAGAATACATCCCATAGCCGCTGAAGGAGCATGGTAGCCTCTCACGCTACCCTGGCCGGCAGTCCTGGCGGGGACTTTGCCAAGGTCCCCTTTCCAAGGGTTCGACCAGATCCGCAAACCTCCAGCAACCAGGCTGGGCTCTCTCACCCCTCAGCCACGATGACCAGTCCTAGTCACTGCTGTGACGTTAATAAAGGGTTCAGTGAGTCACCTTTATGCCAGTGGATAAGCGGCCATAGCGATAGAGGCGCTACGTCTGTTGGGTTACCATTTCGAATCCGGGTCATGCCACTCCGACGAAACGAAAGTGCATAAAGGTGGCTTTCTGTACTACGTTATTTCTAGTGTATGATTTTCACTGTTTAGCTTGTTTTTCTCTTTCCTTTATATAATTTAGAAGGATTTGTATTTGCGTATATTTATTTGTTACGAGTGGACGATATTTTACTCTATCCTTAACATTTCTGCAGGACTAATGCTAAGATCGATTGCAAACTGTTTTAGATAGATGCAGTACATTGTGTTAGACCTCGAAATATGAACATTTCTGTAAGTTTTGTATCCACCAAAAACTAAAACTGGTATAAGAGAAGCCGCCAAGTTTCCAAAAAGGGTCGGCCTTTGAAAGTAGTGATATCATTCAACGAGGGAAAGGCCTCGAAGGTTAATCCTATTAGCTGAGTTAATCGCACCGAATAATACTATCGACGTTAAATGAAACCTTGAAGTTTGCTACCGCAAGTAGCAATCTTCTAGTTTTCATTTAATTTTCGAACTATTAGTCGGTGCGATTAACTTGGCTAATAGAATTAACCTTGGCGGCCTTTCCCTCGTTGAATGATATCACTCCCTTCAAAGGCCGACCCTTTTTGAAAACTTGGTGGCTTCTCTTATACCAGTTTTGGTTTTGGGTGGATATCACAACTTTCATAGGACTGTGAATTTACAAACGGTAACAGGGTCTTATCGTCACCGCTACCTTTTTTCTGGAAGAATTTTATGTCTATAAAGTTTCTCATTCATAATTTTAACATTTGCGTTTCCCCAATTAGCCGTTACATCAGCCACGTTGACACAGTTTGGTTTATTGTATATCCATGCTTCAGTTGCGTAAGTTTGTTCAATCCCATTTTTCGGCTCGCTGGCTAACGCTAGCTAATATCTGTGCTACCAATCATGCATGTATACCTTCTCAACTTCCTAGATACGCACTAAGAGAGTCGGTGGTTGTTGGACTTACCTTGGCACTTCTCAAGAGTACCTTACTGTTTTACGGTTCTAAATAAGCGGTTTTACGGTTTACCTTGCCCAACCATTGCCGTTTGTTTTACGGTACATTAAAGATGTTATCAGGAGTAGAAATTAAATTACAGAGGGCAGTTCGATCGTCCAACTACCCTAGCTGAAATGAAAGGAAGTCGGTTCGTTGAAAAGGTGGAGATTGTGCAATCCGTTTGTCAACGCGGTAGCCGGAAAAGAGCTTTCGAAAAGGTGTTCATTAAGTGAGAAAGACATTTCGCCACGACAATTATTAATTGTCATCAAAATTAATGTTGTTGACAAAGCCATCAGTTTCAGAACAAAATGACAAAGTTGGAACCAGGGGATTGTTTGTGTTTTCCCTTGTGATTTATTGATATCGGGATTAGCATGACCCTCGTGCATTAAGCGTTTTCTCTCTTTCTCCTTAACTGTAGTAAATTGTCTAATCCTCACTGCCAAAAACCAATAAAAAATAAATCAACTGTATAAGATTAAAGTTAATCTCACCTGGAGTTCAATGTTAGAATGCCTGAGCGATAAATCAGAATTTCTTACTTTATTAAAGTACCAATCATTTTACCTTTTCTGCGCCTCTTGTCACTGAGTCGCCTGTCTTTATTTAGAAAGATGATGAAGATATTAAGGTATTATTTTAAGCTTAAAGAAAATCAATATTTGCAAGTAACGTAATAAATAAATATTTAATCGCTGTAAAAAAAGTGACTTGAAGCAGGAAGGGCTGGAAAACACTTATTTCAATCCAAACTTAAAAGTAGTGCGTAAGAATCTTAAAAAAGACCCGAGAAACCAAAAGCTGAGTTTATTTACATTATTCTGGCTTTTTTTTTAAAAAAAAAGGAGTAAAGCCTTCCAAACTGAAAAATTTCCTAAAATTGTTTTAACAGATTTTGCAGTGACGGGTTCCTCAGCAAAAGATTTCCATACAGGGATCACTCTAACGGCAAAAGAGTGACACAGATGATCCAGTTTGGTAGCAGAAATGGTTAATTTAAAACAATGTCCTCGAGTCCAAATAAAGAGAGATCCACCGTCAGAAATACATGAATAATCTTAAAACCAAAAATTAGGTCAGACTTCAGCCTTCTGAGTTCTAGGGAACCGAGTCCCGTCCTTTTTAATTGTTAGCAATGCTGCAAGTTGTACATGTCTGGCAGCAGTTTGGTGGCGACGGCTGTACAGACTCGAGAAGTTCTATATCTTTTAAGAGGTATGGAGACTAGGTAGGGCTTGCATATTACCTTAATGTATTTATGGTGCAGTGGTGAATAATCGTCGTCTCTCACTCTCTCTGAACTCAATACTACAGTTTTTCTACTCTTGAATTTGTTGTCTATGATAACTATATTAAGCTTAGGCAAAATTTACAACTGACTTACCTGCAAACAAAGTTGTAATTTTACGGCTATACCTGTTATGAACTGAAACAATTAAAAGAACAATCTTAATTTTCAATAAACGTTTTCTTGAGTTAAGCAAATAGACTGGAAACGAAAGGAAATGTTGTAGCTGGACTAAGAGTCAACAGCTGGTATGATGTGTGCCGACCAGCAAACTCATTGTTGTATTGCATGTTTGCTAACGCGAACAAGTATATTGGAGCAGCAAACTTTTGTCGTCGTAGTTGTTAAAAATTATTGTCTTTTTTGGACGACTTTTATGAGAGTTCAATAAATTACGGTGGTGCCAAACTCACGATCAATAGATTAGATAACAAGGGTAATAAAAAGCCGAGGTGGACCACATTGCTAATGCCATGAAACTAAGTCAACAACTGGGGAAAGATATTAAAAGAAAAAAACCAACCTAATCTTTGTTTTTCCTCTTCTTTATCGGTTTCGAGTTGTTCAATACCAGACGTACAAACCTACAATATGTGATATAACCGCCTACCTTCTGCAACAAACAATAAGGGATTCAATGTGCTAGAGTCAGGCCAAACATCCAGTTTACCTTAAGTAAAGGCTGACGTCATATCTTATTACAGTTTTAGCTAACCTCGTTCCTTACCTTTGAAGAATTGCTTGTGCATCTGGAGGGCAAGTGCTCCGTGCTATGGGATATGGACAGGGTCATTGAGGAGCTTTCTTTGGAGGAAGTATAAAAAAAAATAATGAATATGACAGGAGAAGCTGTTGTATCAACTAGTGCCCAAGACGACGCAGGATTATTGGAGCGGAAAACTGCTTTAAAAACATCTTTAGGACAAAGAATTTGCTTCATTTGATGAATTCATTCCTCTTATCCCCCTGAGACACTCACCACTGTAACATTCCGTTGAAAACAAAAGTCATTTAGGTGAGACCATTTGTCGTGCCTTTAAGCAACTACATTTCTTGTCTCAATTTTGAGTGTTCTGACAAGTAACACGTGGAATTACAAATGACCCCTGCTAGTGCTTTAAGGCTGAGTGCTTAATGTTTCTCCTGGGTAACATAGGGCGGAAGGAAGTCATGATTATAGTTTTAAAACTATAGACACACTCACTTTCCACAATGCAGCAATTTGCAAACCTCCACTTAGAAACACACAAAATGTGCTATGACCGCCTACCTTCAGCAACAAACAGAACGTTCCAATACGCCAGAGTCAAGTCAAACATCCGTTTTAGCCTGAGTGAAATTGTAACGTCACATATTATTACATTTTTTTTTTGTATTTCGTTCCAGAAGGATTGTTTGCCAACTACACGTTACAGGAAATTACTTTAGATTCCACAGCATGTAATTTGTTGACTGAAAATGCCTATGATTGTAGATTAGTTCTAATTGTAGCAGTACGTTTCAGTTATATAAAATAAGAATACTAATCAGAAAGTTATGCTTGACAACCAACGTTTTACCATATTCAAACATTGGTCCCATTTGCATCTGATGCTGTGACTGCACGAAAATTGATGTGTGTTATTGTCTAGTTATTGTTGTATTTACATGTAATTACAATGCTGACCTCCTAGTTTCCGATAGCCCCCTATGGTAAAATAATGTTGGTAAGATCAACCCTCTACAAACCATGATTTACTCCTATGCAAAAAGACAAAATGACTTTGGGAATATTTAACCCTCTCTAAACCATGACATACTCCCCCACACAAAGTCAAAATGACTATCGGCTCCCATGGTAAAATAGGTTTAGCAAGATTAGCCCTCTCTAAACCATGATGTGCTCCTTTGCAAAAACAAAATGAGTGCCAGCTCCTATGATAACAAAGCATTGGCAAGAATAGCCCTTTCCAAACCACTATGTCCTCCTACGCAAAAAGACAAAATGACTGCCGTCTCGCATGGTAAAACAGCGTTGGCAAAATTATCCCCATCCAAACCACGATGTAGTCCTACACAAAAAGACAAAATGACTACTGGTTCCTATGGTAAAATAGCAGTGGGAAGATTAACCTTCTCCTAACCACGATGTACTCCTACGCACAAAGACAAAATGACTACCGACTCCAATGGTAAAATAGCTTTGGTAAGAACCCTTTCCAAGCCACTACGCATTCCTACGCAAACCCTCTCCTATGCAAAAAAGGCAAAATGACTACCAGCTCTATTTACTTGTTGATTGTCACCATCTTGATAGAGCTCGTCACCCTTTCCACCTTCCACGAGACATGGTGTGTCAATTGAGCAATGTGCCTATCCTCATGTCCGGTTTTTATTTTTGTATTTTTGAAGGAGGTACAAATATACAATAAGATCTAGATTTTGGGGTTTGTTTAACATTTCTGCAATGTGTGGCGCAGTGGTAGCACGGACCACTGCATGCACCGTGACCGAGGTTGGTGCTAATAACCTAGCTGTCAACGCGTCATACAGACTCAATCCCTCCCCACCTCTTCACAAAGCAAGCCTCCTCAGTTATAACCGTAGCCGTGTTATCCACAAAGGTTCTTGGAATATTACTACTGCTTAGTGATCAGTACTGTACCTGTACCGAGCTGATGTCGGATTAATTTTGAATTTTAAAAGAAAATACCCCGAAAACCCCCGTATCCAATTTTATTGCTTGTAGTAAATTTAGAACTTGAATCTGCAACTTCATGTGCAACATCGCAAATGAATAACGGATTCAAAAGTTATCGCTGATGACAGCCGGACAAACACCTACACTGGATGAGTAAAGCTATGCGTCGCCAATCAAACGCCAAGCCTCTGCCGGGCAGTTAACAAATACCAAGCGTGCCCCGCTGATCAGGTAGCTCCCACACTTTGCGCGCTGCCGCTGCTGATGATTCTGCCATTCGCTTTTAACAATTGCAAAATTTTGCATTGCAAATAATAATCAGTCAACATATAACAAGTAGTCGTTAGTTACGTTTGTTTTTAAGCTATCAAAATGCTTGAATCATGTTGTCTGTACTGAAGACAAATGGTAAAAAAAAAATTCAACGAATAGAAAGAAAGATTGAGGTTTATATCTGCACTAGCATCGTACCCGGCTTCGCCCGGGGATTTGTTTGACCCGTGGTTGTTTCCCAGTATTTGCTCGGTGCTGCCTGATCGTTCACTGCAACAGTCAATTTTTCTTTGTGTAACACTTCCCCTTTCCCTCAATCCTCTCCCTCCGCAAAGCAATATCGTAATCAAATAGTGGCTCTAACATAAGCACTGCCCCACCAACGGGCATTCCCCGTTCAGGATCCTCGCCACTCCCAGTAGCGTGCGAAAAATAACTGTGCTTCGTACTGAACGTCATTTAAGTCCTATGCCTTTGAGATGACCGCGCATAGCAGATTGTTAGTCGAGGCAACAATGTGCCAATTTTAACTTCATTTCAGGGCAACAACGTCCCAGTTTCACCTTCAAGGCCAAGAATTTACACACTCGCACGTTTTCATTGTTCCCCTTCCGGGGGTCGTCGTTGCGGCTGCTTCATTTCTGCTATGAGACTTTGGTTTATAATGTAAGACTAGCGGAGTCGCTCGCTTCGCTCGCTCATTCCGCGGCGTCGCACTCCCCTTCCCCCCCCCCCCGGGCTCCGCCCCCCCCCTCCTTAAGTTGCCGTTCGGTCGGTAGATGGCATCGTATGTTCGCGCTGCTGGACGTTGCATTCTGGGCGCAGCTACTATCTCAGCGGGCCTTGGCTGCTACTCTTATAATTTGCCGTTCCGTCGATAGATGGCATCGTATGTCATGCTTGCTGCTGGTGGCTGCGCTGCAGATGCAGATGACTGCTTCGTATGTCCTGCTTGCTGCTGCTGTTGCTGGCTGCGCTGCAGATGCAGATTACTGCTGCTGGCTGCCTTGCGGATTTTGTGTAAATATATATATATAGATATAAATGGAAACTTATTATTCGTATAAATTCATTATTAAAAAAGCCCCGTAAGCAGTGCCGCGGCTAGCTTTTCCACGGAAGGGTACAAAGAAAAAATGCTGGGCCCCTCGTCAACAAGCAAACAGATTTTGGGGCAAAGTGATTCCCAACCCTAATCAAAATGTGGTGAATTTTGTCTTCTTGAGCCCAAACTGGTGTATTTTTGGTCCCCTGTCTCAGTCCTTTTAAGCAGAGACGGATTAACCCACGTTCAGACCTGGGGCTTAATATTTATTGTACCCCACCCCTACCACCAGCCTTCCTCAGTCCCGCAAAAAGAGGCGTAATACATCGATTTTAACAACTTTTCAATAAAGGTAAATTCTTTTCTATTAACTATCTATTGACTAGTACCTTAGTTTAGTTTGCACGTGACCGAGAGACCCTTTCTCGGCCTGTGGACCGGTGCTTCAGCCCTCAAAAGAGCCCCCCCCCCCCCCCCGGGCTTAATCCGGCCCTGCCTTTAAGCATACATAATTTTTGTGTGGCATCACGGATTTTGGAGGTTATAGAATTTTTCACCGACTGACATGACATGGTGATTTATATGTTGGCTTTTTGCGAACATGTAAAGTGTAACACGTGATGTTTTTAGGCAATTTCGTTAGCATCGCAAATTTTTTTACGGCAGGTTTGTGTTTTATTCTTAGAACAAACAAGCTTTATTCAACCTCACTGACCACTTTGGTTTGCTGCGTATTTTACGGCTGAACTCACGGTATGGGAAACAGAATTTGTCAGCTGGCTTGAAAGCAGTTTGATATTGCTTAATTACTCTAGTGTTTAAATTAAGAGGACACAGTTCTCAGAATAACCCCTTGTAGCTTTTATTATGCTAATTTGGAAAACATGGTGGCAACTATACGGGCTGAAATAGAATTCATTCTCGTCGGACGATGCTTGCCTTCACCACAAAACAGTCTTTGCAAAACTAACAAATATTTGTGCTAAATTAGCATTGTTGTTACATAGCAAACCTAGATACCATATAAATCCTTTAACCGTTTACCACCGAAGACCAATGGTCGTCAGACCTCCTGTTTTGCATGTCCAACATAACTTTTAGTTACCCAAAAAACTACGTAAATTGAATACAACTCTACTACAACAAGGTATGCTGCACACGAGTTTCGAAATCGGTCATTTGGACTTACGAACTTGATTTATCTAAATGACTATCTACAATGAGATTCGAGGCAAACTAGTGACGAAAATTACTGGTTGAATTGTTTTATCTGTTTAACAACTACATCTTCCTACGTGTACTTCTACCCACCAACTTTTCACTCCCTCTACTCCACCCATAATTTTTCTTTTGCTTCCACATTTTTCTTAGCTTTTTGCGTTTCCTATTTTTCTGTCTCCCTCCCTCCTCATTTCTTTCTACAGTTCCTCCTGCCCTCTCTCCTACCACATCCTCGTTCAGCCCTTGAAAACTTTGTTTAAATTCTTATGGTGCAAATTTAGGGACAATTTTTCAGGGGCAATTTAGGTGCACGAGACTACTTGACAATTTAGGTGTTCGAGACTACTGCTACTTCACAATATAGGTGAACGAGACTACTGCTACTTGACAATTTAGATGTACTAGACTACTGCTCCTTGACAATATAGGTGAACGAGACTACTGCTACTTGACAATTTAGATGTACTAGACTACTCCTACTTGACAATACAGGTGAACGA